>PVKS010018691.1:0-39661 GCA_004027875.1 Aplodontia rufa | reverse complement strand
AGTCATCCCTAATTTCTTAAGGATTCTCCATACTGCTTTCCAGAGGGGCTGTACCAGTCTGCAGCTCCACCAACAGTGTGTTAGTGTGCCTATCTCTCCACAGCCCCTCCAGCATCTATTGTTGTTTATTTTCTTTACATCAGAAACACACCGACTGGTGTTCCAGCAACAGAGGTGCTCAGAATTTAGATAAAGGGCAGGAGCGGTGGAAAGATGATGGGGCTTGGAGCCTGCAGGTGTGTTTATGAGTTCTGCCACATACTTATGGCTCTTATAACACTGACTTGATTCTCTGAGATCTCTTTTACCTTTAAGTCTGGGATAATGACCTCACCAGGAGAAGGTGCTGAGCCACATGAGAGGAATCACACAAGAAAGCCTCTGTGCTGTGAGGTGGCATTTGGAGGCTCCTGGGTGGTGGGGAGCTGGGCCAGAAGCAAGGTGCAGAGGTGCACATGAGTTGGACTTACAAGTGCTATGCAGGTTTGCTTTGGGAAGATGTATCCTCCCTGAGCTCAGACTCCCTATCCCGTACCTGGGACCTGATTAGCGGGCCTCTGAGACATGCCCCACACTAAGACTGTGGTATTCATGCTGTGCTGTACACAGGTACCATATGCACCATGTACATACCAAGCACATATGTGTGTTTTGTAGTATGCATGTGTGCTCCAAACATGTTTATGGCTATGCCATTCGTACAGCACATGGGCACCATGCACAAGATGTACTGGGTTGCACACTCATGGGTACCTCACAGTTTTAGTGGGGCATGTCTCAGAGGCCTGCTGATCAGGTCCCAGATACAGGACAGGGAGTCTGAGCTCAGAGAGGGTACATATTCCCAAAGCAACATATGCACATCTAGATGCTATGATGAATGACCCCATCAGGGAATGTCCCTGTGCTGAGGGTGTTACAGGGGAGTTGGCCATGCTGCTGGCATCTGTGCTGTTCATCACTTAGGTCCACAGCTTGGCCTCCAGAGCTGTTGCAGTCCCCGAGTCACACTTGTGGCACGGAGCAGTTTCTCCTGATTTTGGCTTGGCATGGCAGGGTGGAGCCTGGACAGCTCACGGCGCAGGTGAGGGTGGGCAGTGAGGGCCTTGTATGCAGGCATACCTTGTATGCCTGAGTCAGGTGACAAGCAAGACTTCCATGATCTCTTCTGTCTTGTGATCTGCGGGTCAGAGTTGCCCACTCAGTGACATGTGCACACAGATACACAAATGCACCTGCACCAAGGGATCAGAGTGCCCTGACTGTTTTAGCAGCTAAGAACTGCTGCAGCGAACTCCAAAAGCATGCTTCCATCTGGTGGCAGCCTCTTCCTGCTATTGCTGTTTTTCTAAAGGTTCAACCGCTAATCTCCTAAGTCTGGAGTCTAGAGTTTAAGTTTCACTTTGCCGTCAATGGAAAAGCAAGAAGTGAATTCTACTAATACTATTTTTCTTTTTGCAACTTTTCTTTTTTTTTTTAAAAAATGTTTTGTTTGTGCATAGTTGATGGTGGGGCTCATGGAATAGTTTGCTCCATTTCAGTCCCCAGTACTTCCACCTTCTTTCCCCTGTTTCCCTTCTTTACTGATCTTCCTTCTGTTTATTTATTTTTTAATTTTATTGAA
The DNA here is from genome assembly GCA_004027875.1 of Aplodontia rufa. Classification (NCBI taxonomy): domain Eukaryota; kingdom Metazoa; phylum Chordata; class Mammalia; order Rodentia; family Aplodontiidae; genus Aplodontia; species Aplodontia rufa. The sequence continues at coordinate 38,037 of PVKS010018691.1, read as the reverse complement.
GACTTGTGTTGTTGTACAGTCATAAATTCATATGTAGTAACAATGTGATATGCCCTTGATCTTAATGCAAACTTACCCCCACCCCAGTCTCTTCATTCTTCTGTATTTCTCCCGTAACAGATATAAGTAAATTATATATAAATTATAACAGATATATATAAATTATATATATATATTTATATAAAATTTGTATATTTTCCAGAATTAGATGGCTACATAATATTTATTGTTTTTTAAATAGTTGTTTGTGTAGATGCACATGAAGGTGAATTCACAGCTGTATTTGTGTACATAGCGCAGCCTGGTCTCTTTCATGCTGCAACTTCTCCTTTTTCCTGTCCTCCTCCAGCCCCTCAACCTTCTTCCTCTGCTCCACTCCCTCTATCATTTGTGAAATTGCAAGCATATACCATTTCGCATCAGATTTTCTCAGATGTGCTTTTCAACCCTTCCCTTTCTCCTCTTTGCAAGTTTCCCATGCTTCCGGCTTTGACTTCAGCCTTCGCAGGGTTAGTGTCATCGCCTTGGTAAAATCTGTCTGGAAGCAAATACCAGATGAGAGGTTCATCTGTCCTTTCCCCTTGGTTTACCTAATGGTTGACTCATTCTGTATGACCTGATTTAACCCTTATTCCTTCCACTAGAAGGAGAAAATAACAAGTTTTCATACTTCCAGCAGACCCAAAGCTCATGTTAGAAATGTTTAGGGTCTTTCTTCTCCCACCCAGAGGACAGAGCAAAAACCAGAGGTGTCCCCTGGGCTCACATCAGGTCAGACAGCCCAGCTGGTCCAAGGACTCTGGGAACACTGTCCTAGGCTCGAATCTGTCATTTTTTTAATTGCAGATATGACTTTTACCCTCGTAGGTGTCCTGCTACTGACTCTTACCCTAAAAGCTTTGAGAGCCAACTGTGTTTCAAAGCATTGCACCCCATCCCTCCCTCTGTGCTTTCCCAATGTCCACTGTCAGGTCCGTTTCTGACACCAGCTGTGTCTGGGTCTCTAAGACCAGCTCTCATTTTGGTGATTTGCCAGGAAAACTTGAAGACTAGACTCATAACAATATATACAGATGAGATTTACTCCAGTGCATGGACAGCAAAAGGCATATGAGGAGCAGCTCAGAGGCGAGGAGCAGGCTTCCAGGGGCACTCTCAGGAGGGCCAGGGAGGATGCCCTATGTCCCTCCGGCAGTGCTCACAACAGCACACCTAGTAGGGAGATCCGCTCAGATCCCAGGCTCTTGTCAGAGTTGGCCACATGGGCACGTAGTCACGTGATTAGTCACACTCTCTAAAACACCAGACTCCTAGGAAGAAAGCAGGCATCCAACTCCAACCACACTGGTGGCATAAAGAATCTGGGAGGTGATCCATAGTTATCACCTAGGACAAGATTTCTAGCTAAATTCCCAGATGCTGGGACAGGCCAACTTTTCAAGCTGCCTTTCTAAAGAGAGCAGGCTCAGGCTGTCTGCACTTCTTCCTGCACAGCATATAACTGAGTTAAGTCAAGGTGTTTTTTCATGCTAGGTGTTTGAAACCTGATGTGCATTTCGCCATGAACCTCACAGATTTCATAAGCCAAGGTTCAAGTGTGCATTGGCCACTCCTGCTGGGAGAGGCAACTCTGAGCATGCAGTAGCAAAGCCCCCCAGAGGCCCTCTTTGTGAGAAGCATGTGCAGGAACCGTGACGTGTTTACTTAGACTTCACTTAGTGCAGCTGTGTGCATCAGGTCGAAATGGTCAAACATCAGTGCAAATTCTGAACCGTCTGCATTTCTTATCTTGAACTTGACACCATTGTCTCTCACAGATCACAGCATACATTGAACACGGAGGGTAAGAGCACTGAGATTTGCTGCAAATGACTAACCCTGAGATCAACAGATATAAACAAGCTTGGATTTTACAGAGCTGTGACAAGTTGGGACGTACTATTCAGCATTTATCTACGTTTTATAGCCCGTCCAAATCAGGGAGAGGATATATTTAAATGCCAATCAGAAAATAGTTTGTTCCTTCTGCTGGGTGGTGGCTGACCCTTCCTGGTGCTGCCTTCAGTGGCTCTGGAGTAGCTGGAAATCTCAGCATTTAAAGCACATCCAGATTTGTCTACAGCATTTCCCCCCAGTAACCCGTTGGCCATGACCTTCTGGTTACGGATTTAAGGGGTGGGGATCATGAGTTCTTTCTCTGGCAGCATCTTTGTTAGGAAGTTTTGCAGGGAACATTTTCTCCAGATTCTACTACCTGTTCTCTGTCTCTACCCTCCTTCTCTCCTCTGTCCTGTCTATCTCCATCTCATTATCTCTTCTATATCTTTCTTTTTCTGTATCTTCTGTCTCTTTTCTTCCTCTCCTTGTCTCTGTTTCCATCTCTTTGTCTCTTCCTCTCTGCCTCTCCTTCCCTTCCTCCTCTCCTCTACTCTTCTCTCTCTCTCCTCTCCCTCTCCCCCTTTCTTTTCCACCCTGTCTCTCCTTCTCCTTCTCTCTTTCTATTTCTCTGTCTTCTGTCTCTTTCCCTCTGTCTCCTCTTTCCCTGTCTCTCCCTGTCCTCCTCTCCTTTGTTTCTCTTTCTGTTTCCTTTCTGTCTCTTTCCCCCTCTGTCCCCTCTTTCCCTGTCTCTCCCTCCCCTCTTCCTCTCCATTTCTTTCTTTCCCTCTCTGTCTCCTCTCCCCCACCCTCTCCTCTCTTTCTGTTTCTCTGTCTCTTGTTTCTTTCCCTCTCTCTCTCTCCCCTTTTCTCTTCTCAGCAGCTCACATTCATCATGTCTCATCTGTAACCACATGGGCTGAACTTCCTATGTTCTAGCTGAAGACAAGGACAATGGCTGGGAGGAGTGAGACTGAACTTGCCCATGCCTCTGTTTGGAAGCCTGCTGTGCCCATGCTTCATGGTCTCTGGATGGCCTCACTCCTCCGTTATCAGCAGGCGCAAATCATGCCCGGCAGGCACCCAACCTATGTCCTGCGGAGTGGTAATGGGAAAATGCTGTGGAGCCCATGGCTCAGCCTCACTCTGGCCTTCACTGAGTACCCATAAAGAAGCTCTTGCCAACCACTGGTTGTGTCATAAGGACACGCTGTCTGGGTACCACACACATGATTCTTCTGAGCTGCGTCGTCAGGGGAGGCCATCTGATGCCTCCTTGTCCAAGCCTATGGGAGGCTGCTGTGTACACTGATCCTGTGTCAGAGCTCCTGAGATGCGTGTGGACTTTGCCAGAGCAGATTACTGCTTCTCTCGAGTAGTGCTGTCTCCTTTTCAGCTGCTGCACAGTGTGCAAGGCAGTGTCCCAGAGCTGCATCTCCTGCTTCTATTTCTAGGTTGATAAACTGCGGAGCGGTGGTAGCTGGTGGCCAGAGGCAGCTGTAGCTCAAGAGACTGCACTGTCCTGCCAGTCCTACAGGTCTCAGCCCTGTGTGGCCCACAAGTTCCCTGTTAGTCCTGGACCCCAGACCCACTTCCCCCTAGGGAACTCATGCTCCAGTCAGAAGATGCATGAGCAAGGCGAGATGCACGAGCAAGGTGAGATGCACGAGCAAGGCAAGACGTGGTCCTGCTGGTGGTCATGGCACTGCGCTGAGAGCTCTGTGTGCTGCGCAGGTTCCTGACCTGCTCATGTGCACTGTTAACTCACTCCCCAGAAGATGAGAGGAGCAAGGTGAGAGGTGGCCCTGCTGGTGGTCATGACACTGTGCTGAGGGCTCTGTGTGCTGCGCAGGTTCCTGACCTTCTCATGTGCACTGTAGCTTACTCCCCAGAAAAAAGGACCCATGTACCCTGTGTCCTGCACTGTGGCACTGTGGTGACCCATGTCCTTTGCGTCCTGCACTGTGGCACTGTGATGACTTTTGTCCCCTGCATCCTGCACTGTGGCAGTGTGGTAACCCATGTCCCCTGTGTCCTGCACTGTGGCAGTGTGGTGACCGGTGTCCTCTGCATCCTGCACAGTGGCACTGTGGTGACCCATGTCCCCTGTGTCCTGTGTCCCCTGCATCCTGCACTACTTTCTCGCATGGTCCACAACTCCCACTGCCCACCCCATGAGTTCAACTTCGCCTCTCAGCTCACCAAGTGGAATCAGAGTTGTGTGTTAGCCTGGGCTGCTCAGAGTGGAGTTTTGGGAACTCCCCTACATGATGGTGGATGGAAGAATCACTGCTGGGTGAGGAGTCTGAGGCCTCTGCCTGGGCTTTGCTCTCTCACCTGTCAAAGGTCATGGATGGCTTTCACCTTCGGTGGCTGTGAGCTGCACAGCAGAAGGGGAGGAAGAGCATGGGCTCCTGCCCCAGTCCTTCCTGCTGTCTCTCTTGGGTGTCCAGGTGTGGAGTTGCTGCTTCACGTGGGGGAGGGATGCTTGCAGCTGCTAACCTGCCAGTTTTTCTAGAATAGCATTTTGCAGGCATTCCTGTGAGTGCCATCAGCTTCTGGGATTAAATTTTAGAGAACTTCCTCAGGTGGCAGTGATGGGGAAACTAAGCAGTGCAGTGTCATGTTCTGGGAAAGTGCTGGTCTCATCATGTTGGGCATTAGCTGAAGTCACACTGTAAGGTCTTGGAGAAAGGTGCGTAATCTGGCTGGATTAAGGGCAAGTGATTGTCCACCTATAGTTCTGTTTTATTTTGAACCATCAGCAAGTGTGTGAATGGGTGTGTGAATTTACTCCCACTGTGGAAGTGTAGCTGTGGAGCCATTAGGAAGGCCCATGCCCACAGATGATGGTTTTACCTTACTCCCAGGGAGGCAGACAGCAGGGCCAGCAGCTCACTCAGGGCTCACACAGTAGAGGCGGGAAGGCTGCCATCAACAGCTCAGGTCAGCGTCCTGCAGGTCAGCATGCTATTGACCAGGGATTGTTGTCCCTGCCTGCGGACACAGAAGAACCACCAACCAGTACAGGCTACGCTAGACTGCAGCTTGGGGGATGGATGTGCAGTCTTGTCACATGAGCAGCTGCTTTGACCAGGAAGCTGCAGGCGGCCAACCATCAGGATGAGCATAGGCAGGCCAGTGCCATCCACAGCCCACAGTGAGGTCAGTTGGTGGGGGATGAACAGCAGCTGACATGAGCACAGCTCAGAGGCTAGTACTAATGATATTCCTAAAGTCAGCTGGCTAAAAGCATCCTTTGAATTCTAGTCTAATAGCTCTCTTCATATTCATGTCCCTGAAATTCATTATCTTACAATCTGCATTGCAATTTTCCCTGGGATATTTTTACTGAATTTCAAGAGATTACTTGGAATAAGATACCACGGAATTTTATCTCAGTTTGCCAAGGGATAGAGAGGGACAGGTTAGACGTGGATAGGGGAGGAAGGTTTTTGCTGGCCCACAGAGGAGAGCCTTTGGTCTCCATCATGGGCTTGTGTTTGTCCTGATCAGGGTTGGGGTCAGTCTCCAGTGATGGCAGGAAGCCATCTGACTCTTAGGCAGAGGTGTATGGGAGCTCAGGCTGCCAGGGGCTGGAGTGTAGCTCTGCAGTACCCTTCTTGAAGTACACCTAGGCTTGCTGGGCTCCTGCCTGTGCTGGCTCGTGGGGCTGTCACTGTCCCTAGGATGGAGCCAGATGGCCCTGATTGCTGTGCACCAGTGATGGCATCAGAGGGGACAGAGCAGTGTGGTCACTCTGCAGGGCAGCCAGCAGTGGGCTCCCTCAGACTCGCCACTGTCCAGCGCAGTGCCTAAATGAGTCTCAGGTCCAGGTGCTGATGGCCCTGGTGGCAGTCTTTGTGCCTGCTCCCTGCATCCAGAGGCACTCATGCTGGGCATCTGTGTATGACGCTCCTAGCTCACACCAGCCCTGGAGGCAAGATCCCCCTGGGAAACGCATGGCCCCTGTCACAGCCCTCCTGCAGGATGGTTATCTCAGAAAGCGTCCTGCATATGTCCAGGCAGTGCTGCTGGTGCACAGGCCATGCCTGGTCCCAGCAAGGAGGGCCCACAGTGCCATCTCAAAGGGGTGGCCTTGGACGGGAGCCTGGGAACCCCTGATCCTACATGGTGCTCAAGAATGAGCTTTGGCAACATCCTCAGCTAAGGTGCATTTGTCTAGCCAGGGTGCTGTCTCTGCCTGGTGAGAAGCCCCTGAGCCCCATCCATCAGGGTCTTCCCACATGTGACACACATGTGAGTGTGCTGAGGACACTTTCTCTAATTTTGTAGCTTTTCATGTATTTTGACATAGACAAAATATCTGTGTAGTTAGATGATCTTACTTAAAGTTAGTTTTAAACCATGATTATCCTTAGGATAGAGTAAGCAAGGAATAACCACAGTAATGCCATCATCTTAATTAGAACTTTACAAAAAGGGAATTTCAGACACTAAAATCAGAGATTTTAAATTCCATGAATTTTAATTCATTTGAAATTTCCTAGGCAACCAAAGCTACCTTATTAAGTCAGTTTAATGTTATCTCGGGATCCTCGTGTCCTTTAGGGACCTCAGGCATTCATGGCCTAGGACCTCAGAGATTGCACCTCAGCGTCTACAGGAAGCTCTCACAGAGACAGTGTTCAGAGCTATGGTGCCATCGGTGCAGCTGAAAAACTACCCAGGTGCTGTGGGCTCTGATGGGCTCCCATGGAGCCGGCTCCGTAGTTTAGGGGAACAGCACATCTGTCTCCCGACCTCAGGCAGCATTTGGAGCCCTGTGTGGTGGGAAGTCCCCCTGTTCTGCACCTCCATGAAGTGGGCTGGGGCTCCCCTGCAGCCAGGCTGCAGAGGATATGGGGCCTGGTTTCCAGGCCTGCCTGGGGTGTTCAGGACTCACTTCAGTGGAAGTTTGGCCTGGTCTAGGTCCTGTCTGCATGTCTATGCTCAACTGAAATCCAGCCTTAGATGCTTGTCTGGTGCCCACAAGCATCCTTGCTGCCTGCCTGGGCCCTCCAGGTCCCAGGCCCCAGTGCATCAGTGACCCTGGCTCTCTTCCTGCCTGGGAACCCCTCCAGGTCCCTAGCTGCCTTGATCCAGCTTTTATTCAGAGCTCTCCATACATCAAGGCCGTCATTTCTATGTGCTGGTCAGGACCTCAGAGTTCAGGCATTCCCCAGAAACAGTAAATGCTTGGTAAATGCTGCATTTCCACCCTCCTGGTGGAAGAGGGAGAGCTTACTAGGCCTCCATCCTGTCCCTGGCCTCTGCCTCAGGGCATTTTCTCATGCTGTCCCACGAGTCACCCTCTCTTTGCCCTGCAGGCCCCAGCCTTTGACTGCTACCACATGATGGTCACCTCCTCCCATGTGTCCCCTTCCGCCCCTTGTGTCCTGGTCCTGACCTGGCCTCACCCTGAGCTGGGAGGTCAGACTCAGGCCCATGTCCAGTGTCCTGGTCTTGACCCAGCCTCACCCTGAGCTGGGAGGTCAGGTGCAGGCCTGTCACCAGCAGCTGACACTCACCCTGCCTGCGGAACGGGGCACAATCTGGCCTGAGTTCCCTCTGGTGGAGCCTGCCACTGGTCTCACCCTACCTGCTGGCCTCTCGAGCTCACATGCAGATGGCTCCAGGCAGAGGCTGGTGGCTGGGTCTTCTCTCCACCCAATCCTGAGTGCAGGCATGAGCAGGGGACTGCTATGAGCCACACCGTCACTCAACAGGGTCTGCTCTGAGCAGATGTGGGAGATCACTTCCCTGCCCTCAGCCCACCTGTGGTGCAGACTGCAGCACTGTGGGGAGACCCCAGCCCACCCCAGTCATCCCCATATGACCCTTCCACAAATGAGCTGATTTAGTCCCGTACTCAGGGTGGAGCTGGGCACCGTCCTTGTGGTGCCTCTGGGCAGACACTGCAGCTGCAGCAGGTGTCTTATGTGAGGTGGGTGGTGGTTCTGAGCTCCTAGAACACCCAGCAGAGCCAGGCTGAGCCTCCCTGGGTGAGAGCTGCCAGAGCCAGCACTGCAGCCTGGACAGCACAGGCCCTGCAGAGCATCTGGGAACACTCAAGAATGCACAGCACCGCTCCAGGGAATCCGCCTAAGATGGATTTAAGTAAGTGTGGTCCTGGGAACATGTCTACCCTAGACCAACTTCTGCGGTGAATCTGTGGGAAGTCAAACATCTTCCTGTAGGTGAGTCAACCTTCTACCGTCTGAGAGGATGTTTCCACATGTTTTCTAAGTGCCCGCCCGAGTGTCCGGGAACAAATGCATCTCCTCGAGTGTGGCTCCTGGGGCTGTGGAAGAGAGGGAAGTCTGTGGGGACCCACGGCTGAGATGCAGCCTGACTCCTCCCAGCCATGCCAACAGGGATGGATAGGAGCTTGGGTGAGGAGCAACTGGCATGGTAGCTGCTTTCGCGATGGCCGCCCCACTACGGCCCAGGCCAGGCACCACCTACTCCTCGGGGCTCTCAGACCTCAGAAGCACTGGGGTGAAGGTCCCTCTGGAGGCCACCTGCCTGCTCCTGACAGTACCACCATGCCATACCAGTACCCACCTTTCCTGCCTTGTGGTATGTGTGAGTCACATGTCCAAGTGCAAGGCACAGGTTTCTGCCAGTGAGGCCACCTGTGCATGGTGCCCACTCTGCTGGTGGCTGGCTACCCTACTGCTGCTCACTGACTGTGACATGCTGCCTTTTACTACGGACACTTTGGTGGTTTCCCTTCTAAATAGCCCTGCACAAACCTGTGGCCTGGGTCCTATAGGTGCCGTCATGGAATAGGCTCCAGGGAGAGGCCACCTCTACTGGCTGCCACCTGACTGTGTCCCTCAGAGCCACCTATCAGCATGTCAGCTTCATTTGCAGTTTGCTCCTTCCCTGCATGGGATGGCCCAGCTTGAGGCCTAGTCCTGCTTAGAGCAGGTGAGGTCCGTGCCTCATCTGGAAGGTGTTGTGTAGTCCTTTAGGGGCCTCATGGTTTGAGAATGGGTGGGCTGCTCTTGCTCACTCAAGTCTGAGTAGCAGCTGGTGGCCCAGGCGCAGATTGGATCATGCCCACTTGTCCTCACAAAGTTCAGGCCCCTGTGTCAGACAGCTGTGTGGAAGGTGAGGCTACGACAGCCTCCACTTCAGTCTGAAACAAAGGAGGCTCCACAGCCTTTCGAGGCAGTACCGTTGTGACATTCAAACATGATCATCTTAAATCGTGGGTTTTTCCTAATTGTGGATGGACAGATCCTGGATTTGGGAAATTCACAAATACCTGCATAGCTTCACTTCACAGTCGCCACTGGAAGAAGCTGTTTGTTGCCTTGTGGAGTCCAGCAGGGTCTGAAATCTACTCCATCAGAGAGATGCTCCTATCCTGCCATCCCGATGCCACATGTGCTCAACCGGGTACCCCTTAGCTAGGTGCGAGTGCCCGAGGGGCCTTCCTGGATGAGGTGCTCTTTCAAATCCATGTAAGCAGCAGAGTAGAGCAGCCTCCCTAGGGTGTGTGGGCCTTACCCACACAGTGGACAGCCTGCCTAGAAGAAAAGGCCAGCCTCCCTGAAAAAGAGGCAGTCCTTCTTGCCCAAGAGCCTTGCAACCAGGACATGGGCTCTTAGAGTCCCCAGCCTCCCAGCTCCAAGAACATGACCTACACCTCAGCTCTCCGAGCTGTTAGAAATAAAATTATTAAAAATCTTGAGATGGCGTAAGAAAATCAAACACATGCCCAGAAGTGGGTGTGCAAGCAGATATTACTTCTGCAGAAGGTGCACTCACAGAGGGGATTCGATGAGCAAGCACACTTGGGCAGGCAGTCCATCTGCTAATATCTCCAACCTGCCGCAATCCTACCCTTCACTCTGATAGGAGGTGCTCAGGGGTGCAATCTGTATGACTGGCTAATGTAAATTTGCGGTGGGTACAAAAAAGAGCTATGGGTGTAATGGGCTATCTGATAAGGAGTTTAAAAACGGATTATCTCTGACCACATGGTTCCCGACCTAAGAGGTCTTCCTTTTATACATGAACCTTAAGACTACATTCTGAAAATGGACCATCAGACTTCTTATTTCTAACAAAGTCCCTCTTTTCCTTTTTATACCTTTGGTACCATTTTCATTACACCCTTTGATATTGCTATTTATACTAGATATATTAACTTTTTGAAGTGAAAATCAGCCATGGTAATAAGCCTCCCCCTTTTAGCAGTTCAGATAGCCATCCCAGTGAGCACTTGGTAAGGTCCTTTCCAGCTCAGTTGAATCTTAGCTGCTTTCCAGATCTTGTTTAAAATCAGCTCTCCAGGCTGGAAGTGGTGAATTGCAAATTCCAGAAGGGGAAGCCCCAGTAGCAGTTCATTTTAACCTTACCAAAATAAGAAAGCTATAGATAGGTCTCCAATTGATTTAGAACGCACTTGTGTATTAGGCACGACTGTCTAGGAAACTTTTCTTTATAGCTTCACCTTAATTACTTTTGGTGAGGCTGACACAAGTATATATCTTAAGTGCACCAAAAGAACCATTGTCTTTTTTTTTTTTAATTAAAAGTATATAGAGATACAATTGAGGGGGAAACATTATCAAACCAAGAGTAATAAATGTATATATACTTTGTTATCCAGGGGTAATGCCAAAACATGGATGACCACCTTGGGTTTCACCTGTTGCAGTTTCCCCCAGAATAACTCATGCGTTAAATGGGTATCTCATGGAGGAATGACATCGGCTTCTAGGGTGGTTCCCCCATATTCCCACTCTCCAGTCTCCTATGAGTTCTTCATACACCCTCTCCCTCCCCATCCCCCTCCCTATCCCTCCAAGTATCCTAGGGAGCCATCCCCCTTATTTCGCTGAGTATCTTACAATTTGAAGTTATTGTTAGGTTAGCCATCTACCCTACTGCTTCCCCATATATTCTAGCATCCACAGATGAGAGAAACCATTCGGCCCTTGAGTCTCTGAGATTGGGATACTTCACTAAGCATAATTCTTTCCATCTCCATCCATTTGATTTCAAAAGCCTTCGTCTTCTCTAATGGCCAAGTAGTATTCCATTGTATATATGTACCAAAGTTTTTGTATCCACTCGTCGAGTGAGGGGCATCTGGATTGGTTCCATAGTCTAGCTATAGTAAATTGAGCTGCTATAAACATTGAGGAAGCCATGTCACTATAATACGCTGATTCTAACTCTTTTGGGAAAATCCCCAGGAGTGGGATAGCTGGGTCATAAGGTAGTTCCATCCTTAATTTTTTGAGGATTCTCCACACTGCTTTCCATAGTGGCTGAACCAGTTTGCAGTCCCACCAGCAGTGTAAACAGTGTTCCTCTTTCCCCACAGCCCCTCCAGCATCTGTCGTTGTTTGTATTCTTCATTTTTGCCACTCTAACAGGAGTGAGGTGGTATCTCATTGAAGTTTTGATTTGCATCTCCCTTATAGCTAATGATGTAGAGCATTTTCTCATATATTTATGGGCTTTCTGGACTTCCACTGGAGAGAAGTTCCTTTTGAGATCTTTAGCCCATTTATCAATTGGATTATTTGCGAGTTTGGACTTTAGTTTCTTTAGTTCCCTGTATATTCTGGATATTAGCCCTCTGTCCGAGGTGTAGCAGGCAAAAGTTTTCTCCCATTCTGTAGGTTCTCTCTTGATGCGCTTGACTAGATCTTTAGCTGTGCAGAAACTTTTTAGTTTGATTGCATCCTATTCATTTATTCTTGATTTTACAGCTTGAGCCATAGGAGTTTTGCTAAGGAAGTAGCTGCCGACTCCTATATGGTGTAATGTTGACCCTACTTCTTTTTCTAGTAAGTTTAAAGTTGTAGGCTGAATATCCAAGTCTTTGATCCATTTTGATTTAATTTTTGTGCAGGGCGAAAGATGAAGATCCAGCTTCAGATGTCTACATATGGCTGGCTGTCCAGTTTGTCCAACACCATTTGTTGAACAGGCTATCTTTCTTCCACACTATACTTTTGCCCCCTTTATCAAAGATCAAATAGTTAAAGATATGGGGGTTTGTCTCAGGATCTTCGGTTCCACTGGTCTTCGGTTCTGTTTTGATACCAATACCATGCTGTTTTTTGCTACTACAGCTCTGTAATATAATTTCAGGTCAGGGATTGAGATACACCCTATTTCTTCCTTTCTATAGAGTAATATTTTGGCTAGTCTGGGTCTCCTGTTGTTCCATATGAACTTGAGTATTGCTTTTTCTATATCTGTGAAGAATGCCATAGGTATCTTGATGGGGATTGCATTGAATCTGTAAAGGGCTTTGGGTAGAATGGCCATCTTGATTATATTGATTCTGCCTAACCATGAGCATGGAATGTTTTTCCATCTGCTCAGGTCTTCTGTAATTTCTTTTTTTAGTGTTTGATAGTTTTCTTTGTAGAGGTCCTTAACATCCTTTGTAAGGTTAATGCCCAAGTATTTCATTTTTTTGAAAGTGATGGTGAATAGGAGAGATTTCCTGATTTCTTCTTCTGTGGATTTGTTGTTGGTGTAAAGAAATGCTAGCGATTTGCTGGAGTTGATCTTGTAGCCAGCTACTTTGCTAAAATCACCTATGAGCTCTAGGAGTTTTCTGGCCAATGTTATTGGGTCTTGTAGATATAAAATCATGTCATCTGCAAATAGAGATAACTTCCTCTTTTCCTATACGAATACCTTTGATTTCCTTGTCTTGCCTGATAGCTCTGGCAAGGGTTTCAAGGACTATATTGAACAAGAGTGGGGATAGCGGACAGCCTTGTCTCGTACCTGAATTCAGTGGAAATGCTTTCAGTTTTTCTCCAATGAGGATGATGTTGGCTATGGGTCCGTCATAAATGGATCTGATATAGTTAAAGTATCTTCCCTTGATCCCTATCTTTTCCAAAGTTTTGAGCATAAAGTGGTGTTGAATTTTATCAAATACTTTCTCTGCATCAATTGAGATGATTATATGATTTTTGTTTTTAATTCTGTTTATGTGGTGAATTACATTATTGATTTGCGTATATTGAACCAGCCTTGTTTTCCTGGAATGAAGCCCTCTTGATCATAATGAATTATCTTTTTAATGTGCTTTTGTATCCGATTATCTAAAATTTTATTAAGGATTTTTGCATCAATGTTCATCAGGGAAATTGGTCTGTAGTTTTCTTTCCTTGATGTGTCTTTGTTGGACTTTGGGATCAGTGTAATGTTTGCTTCGTAAAAAGTGTTTGGGAATGTTCCCTCTCTATCAGTTTCCTGGGAGAGCTTGTAGAGGATCGGTGTTAGTTCATCTGTGAAGGCTTGGTAGAATTCTGCCATATATCCATCCGGACCTGGGCTTTTCTTTTTCGGGAGAGCTTTGATTGTTGCTTCAATTTCGCTTTCTGTGATAGGTTGAGAACCATTGTCTTTTAAACGTCTATGACGACTATACTTTGGTTATAACTCTCCTGCCAGGTGTTTAAGACCAAGTCTGTCAAAATTGACCTGGTTCCAGTCTACTATTAAAGTCAGCCAAGATTCCTCAGGTTCATAAATGTATCAGCTCAGTCACATAAGACCCTTTTTAAATTTTACTTTTTTAAAAAACTTCCTTACAATCTTACATATTTTAATAATGAATTTTGTATTATATTATTTCTTGATTACTTTGACAACACAGAAATCTTTATAACAAAAATCTATCTTTTGAATGCGACTTATAAATGAGCTCAAGTTTAGCTTAATTTGTAATCATCCTAATGGAGTAAGGTGAGAGACAGACACTTATCTCAGATAAGGTGGGGGCTCTTGATAAATAACACAATACTTGAACTTATATAAGTTTCCACATTTTCAATCTTCAAGCAAATCAGACTCTCTTTATTACAGGTTATAATGGGATATCTAATCATAAAATATTAAATGACATAAATAGATCCAAAACTAAATTTGTTGTTTATAAACAAGTCTGGAAAGAGATTATTTTTGTAGACAACTTGAGTTTGAAACTAACAACTTGGTAAAGTGCTCTCCTAAGTTTTACACCTAAAAAGAGTTTTATATACCTGGATGGCATGAACACACCTAACATACAAAGAAGCCTGTAATACCATCACAATTACACTGATGTCTTTATACTAATAAAGTATAACCTGTGAAGAAAAATTCAGAATCCATAATGTGGGGTATTTAAAATCTTAGGTCTGCAATACTGACAAGAATCAAAAGATAACTTTAAATTTCTTCAGTTAGGAAACAGTATTAATGATCAGAAACAAACAAATAAATGCGGTGTATAAAAACATCTTATTTATATAGCAATGAAATGTTTATGTAGTTAAAGCAAACAGCTATTAACCTGGCCTTAAAATGGCAGTGTGGTCCTCCCATATCAAATGCATAAAATAGAGCACTTATTTCTTATTCTGCCTGTAGTCAAGCGTAAACTTTCATTCTACAGACTTACATAATACTTCACATATATTTAGGTATTAACTATATTATAATAACCTGAAAACATTTAATCAGTTATTTAAAAGACTTTAAAATAGATACAAGCTTTAATTCCTTTAAAATTTATTTTTCCTAAATAAATAAACCTATCATCAGGAATTATCTTGATAGGTAAGAGTGATCAATGTCTTAAGAAATCCTTGTTATAGCAGTATATTAATATTTGACCTTAGGAAGAACCTTAAACAACTTTAACTGATTGTGCCAATTATATTTAACTTAATCACACACATTTTTTAGATTTACCCTCCACAAATCTTCTGCAACTTATTAAGATACTGTATAGCTTGCTTACTTTACCATACAAAATTCTTTTTTTAAATCTGGAAACATTTATAGAAACCAGCATTCTATTGATTGATCACCTAGATAAACTTGTGGACTAGTAATCTTAAACACATCTTTACTCTGATCTGCTTATCCAATTTAAATTGAACCTTTAAGTCAAGGTACGTGAACTAGGTCATTTGGTTTATATCCATTTCCATTTTTTATTAAGTTTTTTGAGCATTCGTTTATAAGCCAATTTGGTATCATGTTGAGATAACATAAAACAAATATAACACACATGTACACAAACATACAATGAAGGTGTGCATACATACATAAAATCCAACAGGAAACAAAGACTTTAGAGTTTTGAATAACTGACCTCTTTGTAAATACAGCAGGAAGGGCAGAGGACAGAAAGAACTTCTATGGTCAGAAAAAAAAAGGACTGATTAAAAAAATATATGATCAAAGGTGAGTTGCACTATAAAAACTATGAACTCAAAAAATGCAGAAGTTAAAAAAAAAAAACTGAAATGGCCGTCTTTCCATTTTTCTTCCTCATGCCCAAGTGGAGAGAAGAAGGAAACTACAGGAATTAGGGCGTTCCTCAGTGTTCCTCGGTGTGCCATCTGTTTTACAGATTTAATCCCAGCATTTTAGGCCAACACCTGCATTGCCCCAAGGCAGAATGCAGACAGATCCCTCTGGTGATCTAGAATTTTGCATGCCAATTTAAAAATCAAATCATAAGAATTTACAATAAATTGCATTTTCAACACACACGTCCTAATTGTTTTTTTAATCTTTTTTTATTAAGAAATTTATTTTTTGAACAATCAAACATACTTCTAACGAAACTATATATTTTTTTCTGAAAATTAGATTTGCCCCCTAGAACCCCCTCCATTACCCACCCTTATCCCTCCACCCGCCTCCAGTTGATTTGTCAATGCTGTCGATGCTCCCATTCCTGGGATGTCTGCAGGGAAAGGATGCTGGGCCACATGCTTCTACCACCCAGTGCCACCACAGGGCTTGAGCTGAGCCAAGGTGTGAGTAGCCATGCCCTTGAGATGGGTGAGTTTCACACAGGGACCTGATCTCTGTGTTGCCCCTGTGGTCTGCAGGGTGGAGAGTATGCCATCAGTGCTGACTAGGTGCAAAGGTGTGGTGAGTCCACAGCCATCATGGTACATAGAGCAAAACTGGAGGCTCTATGCTGCCAGCATCCAAGCCAGTTTGTGTTTCAGCCAGGACTCTGAGTTGGCATGGACAGTGCGTGGGACCCAGGGGTCGTCTGGTTTGGCCAGGACCCAGAGCAGGTGTGGACAGTATACGGGACCCTGGCATCATTTGGGTTTGGCTGGGACCCAAAGTTGGCACAGACATTGTGTAGGACCCAGGCATCTTCTGGGTTTGGCCAGGACCCAAAGCTGACATGGCACCTGGCATCGTTTGGGTGCTGCCAAGACCTGGAATTGGTTTGGACAGGCATCGTCTGTGTTCTGTCAGCTTCTTCCTGCTGATGAACCTGAGGGAGGTCACCTACACCATTTACGCAGTCACTCTCATTGCCAGAAGCAGCAGGCCTGTCTGCCTGGCCTCCTGAGTGACAGGGCTGCCTCCCAGACAATCATGAAAGCTGTCCATGCAGGTGTGCAAGAAGTGTCCTATGCTGACGCTGTGGGGGTGTCAAATGTGCAGCACAGTGCAGTGTGGATTCTGGGCATTTGGGGCCTGTTGTGCATTCAAACACCAGGCCTGCTCAGTGGCACCCTGGACCAGTGGGCACTTCCCAGCCCCACCATGCAGGGACCCACACCACACGCTGCTTGCTGCCATCTATTTGAACTTGAACCTATTTCTTCTGCGAGGAGGAGGGAGTCAGCCTGCTTTATGGCTCCAGTAAAGCTGCGGGTCAGTCAGGCTATTGCCAGAAAAGCTTCACAAATACACGAGTGTTGTGTGTTTAACCAGGAACATTTCTGCTTGTGACTGAGATGGCAGCTGGGCCGTGCATGCTTAGGGTGAGCTGCTGCTTTAGTAACATGGTCTTAGCACATTGTGTTTGGGAAGGCCTCGATCACTCACTTCACCACAACAGCATAGATTGGTGCCATAGAGCCTTCCAGTGTGTTCTGTGACCTCGTCCAGAACAAGGTCCAGCCTTTTGCATGCTGGGACTTGCAACCCACAGGGCCCCGTGGTGATGCCAACTTCTTCAACAGTGACCTGAAGGCCTGGGAGTGTGACTCAGAACTCATTCAGCCAATCAGACTTTATCAGAATGCACATTGCTCCTGAGAACCCCAGCAGGAAACAGAGTAGCCTTAGGAGTAGAGCAGAGCAGAACAGGGTGCTGTTGAATCAGTATCTGGTAGGGGCTCTCAGAACTCACAGAGCTCCCAGCTCCAGGACAGAAAGGCACATTGTCCCAGGAACAGAGGGCTTCCAGCCTGAAACAAGACCTGGGATGCCATTCTGCTAAGAGGGTGCTGCCCAGCTGAGAAAAGCAGCAATTCTTAGATCACCAGGAAGTGCAGGCAAATCCCAGCCTCCCCTGCAGAGGCACAGTGGACACTGAAGCCACAGGGCCAGCAGCTGGTGGGGGAGGAAGTGATGACCCTCCCCTGTGCAGCTTTTTACCTCCAGCAGCCTGACAGGTTCTTAGGAAGACTGGGAAAAGCCCCTTCATCCTCTGCCAGGAGTCAGCAGCGGCCCTTCCAGAATTGCTCAGAGCATGCTATTCTTCACAGGTCTGCTGTCACTGGAAGTCTGTGCGGCCAACCCCACCTGGGTCAAGGAGAGCCAGGCACTGGGCAGAGGACAGGCTGGCTCCCCCCTGTGTTTGGTGCTCTCACACAAGGAGGGCAGCTAAGGTGCTCTGTGGAGCTGCGGCCCAGGAGCACCAGCTTATTACCAGACTGAGAACCCAGCAAAACATTGTAGAAGGGACCCCTCCCCTGTGCCCTTCTGCCACATCAGTGGGCTCCAATGATGGGGATTAGAGCTGAAAGGAGTGACTGCTAGCTTTAGACCCTGCTTATGGCAGGACCTCCAGGGAAAGACAAAGAT
Organism: Aplodontia rufa; assembly: GCA_004027875.1. Taxonomy (NCBI): domain Eukaryota; kingdom Metazoa; phylum Chordata; class Mammalia; order Rodentia; family Aplodontiidae; genus Aplodontia; species Aplodontia rufa. Next base: position 20,325 of record PVKS010018691.1, on the reverse strand, counting down.
GAGAGCAGAGACAAGAACAAGATGGCCGAGGAGACATTGCCTGTTAAGCCTGTAGCCACACACTGCACAGCTTGCCTCCTAGAGGCACAGCCTCCACTGAGGCCCTTCTGCCTCTTAAGCCTGCAGCCACATACTGCACAGCCTGCCTCCTAGACACACAGCCTCCACTGGGGCCCATCCGGCTCCTTTCTCCACCTAGCCTTTCACACCCAGCATGCGGTGGAGAGCTGCGAGCAGGCTGAGAGCAGGCCAAGAGCAAGACACCAAACACCTGAGAGGAACGCCAAGCTCAGAGGTGGCCTGCAGGCGGTGGGAGCAGCAGACACACCTGCAGGGCAATGGCTTGGGTCACAACCCTCCTACAGAGGAGTGAAGATGAGGATTAGAGGTCACTCCTCACGACCATGCAGGCTGGAGGTCAGCAGGTGGATAGCTGATGTGCTGGGGGAAAGTGTAGCCTGGAATCATGATTGGGGGCAGATCTGGCTGACTGCTGCTGGGCACACGCTCTTCTCAAGCTAATGGACCCCCTCAGGTCAGGCACAGTACAGGCCGTCATGGAAACAGGGAAAGAACAAATGTGTGCAGTGACTGCTCTTGGAGTGAGATGGGGTTAAACTAGTAATCAGCAACAGAAAGATGGCAGATAACTCCAGGATGTGTGCACATTAAGCAGCATTGTTTCTAGATAGCACCAAGGTGAAGCAAAGCATCCCAAGCAACACTTAATGCATGTTAGTTAATGTGAATGGCAGTGCACTTACTGCAGTCTATGAGACATCCCGGGGCAGCAATCGCACGGAAGTCTATGTGTCAGGAAAGGAGAACGATCTACAACACCAACTTAAGAAACCAGAGAAAGAAGGTAGAATTAAATTCAAAATAAGCTGAAGAAAGTGAACAATGTGTGTCAGAAGAGAAATCAGTGAAACCTAAAACAGGAAATCAATAGAGAAAATCAATGAAACCAAATCTTGTTCTTTGAAAATATTTTAAAAAAAGAAAGATAAGCTTCTAGCTACACTATCCAGGAACAAAGGAGAGAAGAGACAAGTTCCAGGGTCAAGAATGAAAGAAGGCCACCCTTCAAAGCCCCAGGCACATGAGCATGACAGGAGACCTTGAGAACCCCTCTGCGTCACAAACTGGACAGCCAGTGAAGTGCAGGAATCCCCAGGTGAGACTCTATCCCCACTCAGATGCAGCAGAGCCAAGCAGGCCATGTCTGTGAAGTTCAGGAATCCTTGGGAGAGACTCTGTCCATGCTCAGATGCAGCAGAGCCAAGCAGGCCACATCTGTGAGGTGCAGGAATCCCTGGGAGAGATTCCATCCACATTTGGGCATGGGTGTCTCTGAAGTGCAGGAATCCCCGGGAGAGACTCTGTCCACACTTGGGCACAGCAGAGCAGAACAGGCCACATCTGTAAACAAGCTGAGCTGATAGCAACTCTCTCCAGCGTGCACATAGCCCCTTGTGCTCTCTGGAGACCTAATCCAGACCCTGTAGTAACACAATTATTCTAGTACCCCTCAGTCTCTTCAGGAGATGGAGCAGAGGGAGCAGGGCTCAACCCCTTCTGAGGCCCGCAGCACCCTCTCACCAAAGACAGAGACATTACCAGAATGAAAACCACACACCAACATCTCATGAACTTCGGTTCAGAGATCTTCAAATGATGAGCGAATCAAATCCAACAGTGTCAAAAGGAATCGCACACCAGGACCAAGTTGTGTTATCCCACATATTCAGGGCTGGCTCAAGATTTGAAAATCAATTAATGTCATCATCCCAGCAGGCTAGAGAAGAAAGAAGATGACCATATCAATGGCTGAGGGAAAGCACTGGACAAAGCCCAGCAGAGAAGAGCCCTCAGTGTGGTGTAGAATGCCTGCAGAGGCCTTGCAACTGGTCCAAGACTCCACTTTCAAACACTGCCAGCTCTCCTGCAGCAGGACCCAGAACCCCTGCTCATTCTGGAGTACTGGCTGCATGGTGCAGACATAGACCAGGAAGGAATGGAGAGCCTCATTGTTCTGCCAGGCTTGGCTGAAGGTGTAGAAATAGCAAGGTCAGCACTTAGGTCAGGGTCGCCAGGTGCCAGTTACTGTGGTGATCCAGCAACAAAACACGGACTTGAAGGAAAGTCACAGCCTAAAAGCAACTCCAAACAGTAAGAGAAATCCCCAGGTATAAATCTAAGAAAATATGTCCAAGATCCATAAGAGGAAACCACAGAGCTCCGATCAAAGGAATCACAACTGATGGATCGATATTCATGTTTATGCACAAGAAGATTCAGTACTGTTCAAATGTCAATTCTCACTTAGGTTAAAAAGAATCCCAGCAAGTTGTTTTGCGGGTATTGGCAAACTGTCAGAATCTGTAGGGACAGCAGAAGACCAAGAGCCATTGGCACGGCCTGAATATGGCCAAAGGCAGGGTAGACACAGCCCTCCAGATGCCCAGATGCTGTGGTGATGAAGATGTGTTCTTGGGTGAGAGTGGACAGGCATATGGACAGAGAGGGTCCCAGGGACACCCACAGGTGTGGTCTACTGACCTTTGACAAGGAGCACTGGATGGAGAGAAAGAAGGTGTGGTCTTGGAATAAGTAGACATCACATGAAAAAGGTGATTTGAACATAGACATTAAGCCTTTCAGATGAGTTAAACTGAAGTGGATCATGGACCTAATGTAAAATGCAGAACTGTAAAGCTTCTGGATGCACACACAGAGGGACCAGGTGGCCTTTCAGGCACAACAGCAAAGCCCTATCCCCAAGCAGAATGATGAGTCAGACCTCATCAAAACCAAACTTGAGAGGAAGTATTCAGAAAATGAAATGGCAGAGTTTAGACCAGGCTGGGAGAAGATGCCTTTATGATCCCCCGGGAAATGGAAGACCTCAGGCCACTCAGCAGTCAAACAACTCACTAGTCACCCCCCCCCCAGCTGATGAATGAGCCACACCCTCATTGGTCATCTTCCAGCTAAAGAGTGGGTCACACCATCACAAGTCACCTTCCAGGAGACACACAGGGCTTACAGGCAGTGGAGGGCGCACCATGTCACGTCCTGAGGAAGTACAGCTTGGAGCAATGGGGCTCTGTACACTTAGGACAGCACTGAGGGTAGAGTGTAGACCCATGGTGGCCCTCAGGATGGCTGCAGGGCCGAGGTACAGCCTCTGGGTGCTGCTCCTAAGCTAAGCGTCTCTCTGTGGGATAGTGCAGTCTCTCTTCCAGTATTGCCAGACACACTGAGCTGTGTGTCATCCAGCCATGCACACAGGATGTCTATTACTCAAACTTGGAATTGACCAGGACTGTTCTCATGGGTGAGTGGTAGGCTCTGCTGTGTCCTGACAGTGAGTGTTATTCAGTGATGAGAAGTGAGCTATGAAGCTGTGGAAAGTGGAGGAGGTTAGGGCAGGTGCCCTGCGGTGGAATCAGCCACATACTGTGTGATCCAGCTGTGCAGCACCTGGCAGGGCCAGAGCTGGGAGTGAGGATGGGAGACGAGGTGGGGGAACGAGGATGATAGGCACTGAGGGCTCAAGGCCTGGACACGATAGTGCTGTGACAGTGGACCTGGGTCATTACATATGTCCCAAACCCATGGTGCTGCACAGAACGAACTTGACTCTTACTAGGGACTCATTAATTGTGGTAGCTGTGTGACACTAAGATAGCTGTGTTGATCAGGGAGGAAGGGAACAGAGCACTGGCCATATTGGAACTCGTTGTATTTCTACTCAGTTTTTCTGCGAATCCAAAACTGCATTTAAAAAAAACTGAAAAAGATGAGACATTTCTCCAAGGAAGATATGCAGATGGCCATCAGATGACCAGCAGATGACTAGCTGAGGGCCATCAGATGACCAGCAGATAGTCAGCAGATAGTCAGCAGATGACCAGCTAATGGCCAGTAGATGACCAGCATGTGACCAGCAGATGGTCAGTACATGATCAGTAGATGACCAGCAGATAGCCAGCAGCTGTTTCCAGTGGACAGAGGCGTGGCTACTCTCCATCTTGCACCTCACCCACCTCCAGGTATTGGGAAAATGATACCCTTCTTCCTGAGATGTGGCCTCCTACCTCAGCCTGTCCCAGGACAGCAGGGGACACCTGCTTCTCTGGCAGCTATTGGCTTTTGTGTGCCAGGGGTGGCAGCCCCATCTCTGTAGAGAGCAAAGGGCAGCAAGTTAAGTCAAACGTGCAGGTCTCTGTACCCATGGTGGGACCCTTCCAGCACAGCAGTATCCTGTGGGGTGGCAGGAAGCCACCCTGGAGCCCAGACTGTGTTTTGTGCACTGACTGAGCTAGTGCACGCGGAGGACAGTTTTAGGAGTTGTGACAGAATGCACATTTTAATTCACTCCTCATGAGCTTAAGACCCTCATTGTCTCTGCAGCAGTCCTCCGGACATCTTGCCCTTTTCTGAGGAGTGCTTGTTAAGAGAGCCTGTTGGCCCTCAGAGATGCAGGGAAGGCCATCAGGAAAGGAGGAACCATAGTTCTTCTTTTGGTCAATTCAGCCCGTGCACTGGATAAGGTTCCAAAAGTGGGATTCTTTCCCCTAAAGTTAAAGATCCTTTGTAAACAGCTTAACTTTTGATATACTTGACAGACTGGGCTTTTTTATGCATTCCAACATGAAGTGTGCTAATCCCAAAAGCTAATAGTCCCAAATGTACACGACATTGTTTTACAAAATCTCTGCAACTCACCCCGGGGTGAGTTTCTCCATTGACTCTGTGATGTCAGTTTCCTACAGAGTGTGGGCCAGGAAGGTCCTGCTGAGGTGAGTCTCCTGCTACCTCATGCTCCTCCCTGGGGCTGCAAGGGAGTTGGTGGCAGGCATCAGACATGAGCAGTGGTGATGGGCAGGATTTAAACCTGGGGCCAAGGCCACTCCAGGTCCAGAAGCACCTTGTCTGCACCCCTTGGGAGCAAGCGGCACAGTTGCACCAGGGGTGACCAAGGCACACTACTCCAGGGAGTTCAGAGAGACAAAATGACAAGAACCCAGGGCAAAAGGATGCCAGGGTTAACCACGCTGGCACCCAAGCAGCCAGGAGGACGAGGCCAAAACGGAGGGACCTGGCACCCGTGTGAGACAGTGCAGGTCCCCACTCAGTGGCCTGGTCTGTTATTTGACTTTTCCTGAAGAGGTTATGGGCCACAGTCACTGTCGACCTAGTTCTTGTCCCGTGCACATATTTCACCCATTGCACCGCTCCCTGCAGGTTCTGGGTGATGGTGGCTCTCATCACCAATCACACGGCTCCCTGCCAGTGCTAGGTGACAGTAGCTCTCATCCATCCTGTCATCTGCACTACTGTCATGCCGCAGAGTGTTCTGCGAGAGGACAAGCCTGCTTTGTGATACAAACTCACGTACAATAACTCAGGACTACGGTAAGACTTCCTCTCACCTGTGAGAAGTCCACGTGGTGCATTCAGGTCTCTGAAGCAGGTGCACACTGCAGCCGTGTGCCTGCATGGTGCAGTGTGATGATGGGCTGGGGGAGTACAGACATGCTAGCACTCACCTGCACACTTTGCAATTGCAACTCCTCTGCTCACCGTCCTGAGATACCAGCTGGGCTGAACGGTCTGGCTGCTCACACTCACTCCGATCCTTGTCCTTCTGGGCACTGCTTGCCCACAGTCAACATGTCTTTTTAACCATGTGTGATGACACTCAATGGTACCAGTGCCGTTCAGTGCCCTGGGTAAGAACCTCACGGAGATGCAGGCAGTGAAGAGCGGTGCTTCAGGGAGGGAGGGCTTGACCTGTGGTGCTGAGGACACGGAACCCTCATGGCCTAGATAGCCACAGTGCTGTGCCCAATGCACCCTATAAGCTTCTCAGTTCCTCTTCAGGGCATGCCCTCTGGCTTGCTTCTGTGCACTGCCGTGTTAGGGATCATTCCCACAGAGCCTCCTCCCAGACCAGATGCCCAAGCCTCAGGCAGCCCAGGAAGCACTCAGGACCTCGTGTGGTGCTGCCTTTCCTTGAGCCGAAGCAACTGAAGGAGAGGACTTGCATTTTAGCACTAAGAGCCGCAGTCACTTGTGACACCCCACACAGTGCAGGGTGTGGCTGCAGCCCACCCTCGTCATGGTCACACAGCCCCGCAGCCCACCCTCATCACTGGTCACACTGCCCTGCAGCCCACCCTCGTCACTGGTCATACTGCCCCACAGCCCACCCTCGTCACTGGTCACACCACCCCTCAGGCACAGGGTCCAGCTGCAGCCCAACTGTCACCCCCCCGCCCTGGGTTCTGGAGCGGGGAGCGGGTGGAACGGCCTCGGGGGACCTTAGCCGTTCCCCGGGGGCCAGCAGGACACTGGGAACCGGCAGCCGGCAGGACAGGGCTGGGGACGGGGGAAGAGGAGTCGCTCCACGCAGCGTTCCTGTGCGAGGAGCGGGCAGAACGGCTTAGCATGCCGTCCTCCGAGGGGCCGAGTTAGGGCGGGGATGGGGCGAGGAGTCACTCCCCACAGCGTTCCTGTGCGAGGAGCGGGCAGAACGACCTTAACAAGCCGTCCTCCGAGGGGCCGAGTTAGGAAGGGTTGGGGAGCCGGGAACAAGGGGGCGAACGCCGGCGGCTGGAACACGGGACCTGCATCTTCTACCGCTGCTGATCTCTCTGACATCTCTGCTGCTGCTGCTGCTGCTGCTTCTGACTGCTTCTGTGCTCTCTTCCTTCAGGACACGGCTGCTTGCTTGCCTTTCTCTGGCTGTTTCTCCTCTGGTTCTATGCTTTCTCTTTGGCTGCTTCCTTTATCTGACTAGCTGCTACTCTATTTATCCGTTACAACAGCCAATAGGATACAATGCAAACACCTTTCTCCAATTGTAACAAATGAGTGGCCGAATAGCTTAGTCATGTGGTCAGGCAATTTGCTAATTACAAGCCAGCTGGACCCCTTAGAGTTGTTTACCACCAATTCTTCTACAAGCCAGCTGAACCTCATGTTCCCAACACCCAACCTCCTCACTGGACACACCTCCCTGCAGCCCACCCTTGTCACTGGTCACACCGCCCCGCAGCCCACCCTCCACTGGTCACACCACCCTCAGGCATAGGGTCCAGCTAAAGCCCACCCTCGTCACTGGCCACACCTCCCCGCAGCCCACCCTCGTCACTGGCCACACCTCCCCACAGCCCACCCTCCTCACTGGTCACACTGCCCCGCAGACCACCCTTGTCACTGGACACACTGCCTCTTGGGCACAGGGTCCAGCTGCAGCCCACCCTTGTCACTGGACACACCTCCCCACAGCCCACTGGTCATGCTGCCTACACTTGTGTTCTCGTCAGCTCTTCTGATGCTCTGGCAACAGAGCAGACAGGAATGATCTCAGGGGAAGCAAAGCTTACTTGGGGCTCATGGTGCAGAGCTTTCAGTCCATGGTCTGCTGATGCCATGGCTCTGGGCCCAAGGTGAGCAGAACATCAAGATGGAAGCAGGTGGAGGCACAGGACAGCTCAAGACGTGGCACTGGGAAGCAGGGAGCTGTGCACAGGGGCAAGATACAAACGCCAAAGGCACGCCTGTGCCCCACCTGCCAGCCACAGCCTACCTGCAGGGCACATCAGTCTGTCCCCACCCATGGATCAGCACCTTGGGGAGGTTGAGGCCACTGCCTCTTACAGCACAGTCGCCCCTGAGCTTTCTCGTGTGGTCTTGCACAAAGGTTTGGGGACACTGCCTGTCTAAACTGTAACAGCTTGGGACTCAGTCCAGAGACACCTAACAACACCGCATCTTGCTGTTTCTGTGGCATTTTAAGTGATCTTGTGTGTTCCCAGGATGTCCTAAAGTGCAGTTTGAGAACTGGAATTGGGGAGTGGTTTTATTATCTCTGTTGGCTGAGCTGTGATGCCATTGAGCACATGCTGGGTGCTGAGCTGCTGACTGGGTGAATCCAATGCACTGTGGCCTTGGGAGCTGGAGCAGAGCCTGGGGCTGCCACCAGGTTCCCAGGACAAGCAGGCAGATCTCCAAGGCAGTGTAAAGGGGACAGATGCCTTCACCAGGGAGAAGCCATGGAGCTGGCCACCTGGAAGGAGGTGCTGGCTCAGGCCAGTGGGGCCACCATTAGCAGAGACTGGGAAGAGTCAAAGCCACTTTGTCACAGTGGGTGGTTGGGGTGGGTGGTGGGACCATGAGGTGGACTGCAGGCCCCAATGGGGGCATCTTCCTGTGGAGCAGTGTACACCCTGAAGACTCCAGAGCTGCAGCAGGTCTGGTGCTACATGAGGTGGTGCGGCTGTCTCCGCCACCCAGGTCCAGAGTCTTTTCATCTCCCCAGGTGAGAACTCTACCCATCAAGGGCCCCCCTCCTATCCCGCCCACCATGAGTCTCCATGACTTCCTAGTGCACTTCCTAGGCCCACACACATGGGCCCTACGCTCTGTGGGAATCGTCTGGGCTTCCTTCATGGCCAAGGCTGAGCAGGGCCCCCGTGGGGGAAGCTGTTTTGTTTGTTCTCTGCCTGTCTGTGGGGATTCTGCTGTCCCCTCCCCTGGCTGGCATGGCAGTGCAGCAGTGAGGGCGGGTGCTGGAGCACTTTGGAGACCCCACTTCCTGTCCTGTGGTCATCTGCGCTGTACTGAGGCATGGCCAAAAGGTTCTCCATGGTGGCCACTGCTTTGCCTTCGCACCAGCAGTGCACGAGGACCTGGCTACTCTGCAGGTACAGCCCTGGTGGTCCCTCCCTGCCTCAGTCGCCAGCTGTGTGCTGGTCCTGGGGAGGCTGCAAAGTGCTTCACATGCATCAGCCCTTCCTGTACCTTCCAAGGAACGTCCACTCCAGTCCTGCTGGTCTCGAATGTGTCTTTCTCTTGTGAACTTGTAGGAATTCTTGGAACAGTATGCATCAACCTCCTCTCAGACCTATGGTTTGGACAATTTTCCTCCACTCTGTGATATTTTTGAAAGGAGTTTTAATTGATCTTGGACATAAATCCAATGAGTCTCAATGCCCATTTCCTCCTTGCCTTGCTGTTCCCAGATGGACTGGATGCAAGTGTCCTGGCTCCAAAGCCATCTGCAGGTGACAGTGATCCCTTTTGCAGGTCGGGCCAGAGTCCCTCCTGTCAGACACGTTCCTCCTCGGTACAGTGTGTGGAGCAGGCAAGGACATGTTCCAGCTGTCCAGTGCATTCTGGTCCTGATGCCGGTTAGTGGTGTGAGTGTGCACAGGTCCTTAGCTCTGCTGACCTCAGCTTCCTCCCAGAGCATGGGTGACCATGGTGCCAGCTCAGGGCACTGGTGCAGATGGGAGAGTGGGTGCTTGTGGCCCTGGAGACCACACCTGGGTGGCAGGAGCACTTGTGCCTGCTGTGCCCTATTCCCAGCTGGCCTGAGTGTGCGTGGGTAGCCGGTCTCATCTCATTCCTTTACCTCTGCTGTGAGGCGCTGTTTAGCAGCCAGCAGAGGATTTGAATGAGTGTGTGCCTGAAGCCCACAGGGAGTTCTCAGGAAAGAGCTTATAAAGAGTTTTTATGAAGTGACAGAAATTGTTTCTTTTGGCAGAAAAAATAAAGCCTTATGAAGAAACCTGAACTATTGAGAGATGAGAAGGCAGGTAGGTTTAAGGAATTGAGAACTCTGCTATGGAACAAAATTGTCTTTCCAGATTGGCACAGTGGCACCTGCCCCCTCCACCGTAATCCCAGTGACTCAGGAAGCTGAGGCAGGAGGATCACAAGTTCAAGGCCAGCCTTAGCAGCTTAGTGAGAGCCTGTTTCAACATAAAAAAGGTTTTGGCATAGTTCAGTGGTAGAGTGCCCATGGGTTCAATCCCCAGTTCTGCCTGCACCCAAATCATTCTGCAGAGTCCCCAGGTCTAAAGATCTGAGTCTCAGAACTTAAGGAGATAGCTCACGGCACCTGAGTTGGGGGTTTGGGCCTCAGCATCTGGGGATAGCAGTACCTTGGTGGAGCACCACGGTCGGGCTGTAGCCAGAGCTGCAGCAGGCAAAAGTAGCAAGAGGGAAGCTGATGGCAGGTGTCCACATGGGACAAGGCTCAGTTTCCTCTGGTGCCTGCCACCCACTTCTCTGCACCCTCTGATACTGTGCTGCTATGCGTGCTTCTGATCTGCTCCATGCACTGTGGGGTTTCTGAGGGGCATATTTATCTTTTCAGGTCTCTGAGTCCTTTCTGGGTTTTGCTCAGAGTTTCTCAAGAAGGATTTGCCACGTGAATATGCTCATGCCTGTTGCCCTTTTAGGTGGTAAGTTCTTTGGAAAACAGTAGTGTTTATTCTCAGTGTGACCCAGGCCACATGTAGTGGTCTGTCCTCAACTGGTTAGTCCAAGTGCACAGAGCACAATGTGGCTTTCAGACACTGTGAGACCTTGGGCACTTAGATGTTCTTGCATTCAGATCCTGCCTGTGTCATACGTGTCCTCAGTATGTCCCCTGTGTGGTCCTTGGTCATTAGCTGGGTGACTGCAGATTGGAAGAGATACCAGCATGTTGTCTTACCATTCCAGAGCCTTGCAGAGGAGTGAGGCGATCGAACGTTGTCACCATGGTCCTTTGAGGAAGTGGCCGCTGCTTTATGCAGCCTCCTGAGCTTAGTGCTTGTGCTTCTGTTCCTTCCCTGAAGCAAGAAGTCACCTGCAGGGCTCCAGAGTGTGCCAGTCAATCAGAATGCACAGTGAAGTCTGCTGGACAGGCCTGGTTACCTGGTCACCTTAGTGGCAGAAGCAGCTGGGTTGCCCAGGTCTACTAGATGGGCCTGGTCACCCTGGTCACCTTAGCAGCAGGAGGAGCCAGGTGATAGGTGCGCCTTGCCATCCTGGTCACCTGAGCAGCAGGAGTAACTGGGTGACCCAGGTCTGCTAGGTGTGTCTAGTCTCCCTGATCACATTAGCAGTAGCAGCAGTTGGGTGACTGTACCTCAAAACAATTGCTTCCTGATTCTGTTTACCTGAGTGTGGTGCTTAGGCAAAACAGATGCTATGTGTCCCAGACCTACTTCCAAATAAATCTCAAGAGGAAAGCAAGGGAAACGCAGAGCATCATAGTTTGCAGAATGCTTCCACATATTTCTGTGTTGATAGCGTCAGGCCTCCTGGTCCCTGGCTGGTTTGCACTGTGCAGGTCACAGGAGACCTCCGTAGGTGTACAGCTGAATGGGTTAGGGTCTCCAGCTGACGCCCTGTGGACGCATCCCTTACTCTCTCAGAAGCTCTGATTCTGTGAGTGTGCAACAGGCTCAGCCAGGAGCTCTGTGTCACCAGGATTTAGTGCAACACTGTGATTAGCACTGAGGAGGTCTCCAGCAGCACAGTATGACTAATGGAAAGAGCGCTTAGTAGAGAGGCTTGCGTTTTGAAGGAGAGCAGAGCGATCAAGTATATGTAGGAATTTTTAGGTTTTGTAAATGAGATCTAAAAACATCCAATCCATATCTCAGAATGGAGCATCTGTCATGGTGGGATGTTTTACCTTTGTTAATGTCCCTCAGAAATGGCTTTTTATCCACAGAAAGTATCTTATCTGTAGCATTTTGGCACTCTTGTTCCTCTAGTTCCCTTAATTGAGGAGCACGTGTTCTTAATGGACAAGGACCATGACAGGCACCTGTCCACTCCATATGTGACCTGGCATGAGCTCCTGGAGAAGTCCTCTTCCCATGCTTCTTCTCTGGGACCATTCTGAAGAGAACACTCCTCGGGGACACTGGTGGGAACAGGTAGCACAGTGGCCTCTCATGTTGGCTGGGAGCTGTTCTGCAGTGGTATGAGACCTCATCTGCACATAGACACCTCGGGTCATGTGCTCCCAACTATAACCTAGTCTACACAGTGTGTAAATTGTCATTTCTTACAAAGGAAGAGTATGCAGCTAGAGCAATTGCCCCATGAGCCAAGAGTCAAGGAGGGCTGTCCCCAGACCTGTGGCCATAGCCAGCACATAGCCACGCTGGTCTGAGGAAGGGACAGGAGGGAACGAGACTAAGAATACAGCATCAACCATTCAATAGCATAGCCTCACACAGTGGGTGCTGGGACTCACAAGAGGCAGCTGGCAGCTATGTAGCAAAAGTGTGGCAAAGGCAGGTTCAGATTCAGATGTACTCTGTGGAAGTGAACCACCTCTCTGGCCTTTGCTATTGTTCAGGATGTCTATCTGGTTTGTAATAGTGTCACATGGCCCCTTGCCAGGGGTGCCCTGGGGGGACATGGGATGGTCCATTGTCCTTGTTTCCTGAAGGTTGGGAGGTGTGTGAGGAACCACACTTCTGAGGCTGGTCTGCAGCGATCTAGTGGAGGGAGTGTAGCTGCCACCCTCAGCCGCCTTTCCTGTGGGAGGCCCAGGTCACCAGGACCCCATGAGAAGGAGGCACACCCAAGGTAGCCCTGCAGACACTCAGTGTTTCATGTTGAACCCTAATCTGCGGTTGCCCTGGAAATGCAGACAACAGGATGGATGTCTCCTCCATGGGTGTCTGGTTCCCTGGCCCTGTGGCTCATGGGGTCATGTCACCTTGAATCCCAAACCCAGGGATCTGCCGGGTACGGCCACTCAGTTTAGGTGGGTGGCCCAGTCTGTTCCCACCAAGTGCACCTGCTGCTTCTGTGGCTCTGATGGGTCCCTCCTGGTGCTGACCCAGTCCAGCGTGTTTTGACAACCATAAGAAAATAGCAAGAAGCACTGGGAGTCGGCAGAACCCTGAGCATGCCTGAGGGATGGGGTACTTCCCCATGGCTGTGGGTTCCAGCAGAATACCTTTTGGCCCTAGCAGTGGCTTCTGGAATCAGGAGATCTTTCCACACTTGCTGGTTCTGGCCCTCACAGCCCCATGAGTTTCTTTCCCTGTGGTCTTCATAGTCCCATAGGGTGGCATACCAATCCTGTGGCTTTCACACGGAAGGTATCATCCCTCCTAAACACTCTTACCTGCCAGCCCTGTCCAGTACTGGGAACAGGTCCCCAGTCCCCCACAGATGCAGTAGAGTTCTATAAGTATGTACATTTGAAGAATGGTAGATTTTAGCTTCGGGTCACAAATCTGGAAGAACCTGTGTCTGCAAACAAGAAGCCCTGTAAGTCTCTTGGCAAAGTCAAATTCTTGGTTCTTTTCTCCATAGCTTTGGCTAATATTCTGTCTCAAATTCTTTTCCTGAATTAATTTTTATTACCTGCCTATCTGAATTTTCTTAGCTATTCATCTTGCAGGAAGGACAAGAAATGGGATCTGTCCTTTTTGATTTCCCATATCTCTGCTTATGCTTATGAAGAAGTCCCTCCCACACCTCGTTGGCTTCAGTGTGGTATGGTCCTGTGCCTCTGGCCTCGTCCTCACTTGCCAAGTGGACTCCAGGCCACACAGGCTCTTCTGTCCTCTATCCCAGTCTCTGGACTCCAGTCTACGTGGACTCTGTTGTCCTTCTGCCCCAGTCTGTGGACGCCAGGCCACATGGGACTCACTCCCTGTCCTCCACCTTGCCCCCAGGGATGGTGCATTTGAGGTACTGTGACCACTGTGTTGCCCTCTGTCTCTGGCTGCTTCCAGAAGCTGGTGCTGCCTGTCTCCTCCAGGCCTTATGGACAGAACCCCGCCCTGTGGCACCTGGACAGTCATGGAGCAGCCCTGCACTTGTCTTTCTCCTGACCACCCCTTGCTTTGCTCTCACCTCTGAAACAGCTTCCTGTCCACCTCCTCCTTCCCGTGGTGGCCTTGTGACCTCAGTTCAGGCTCCTGGGCTCTTGTCTCTTGCTTCAGGGCTTTCTGAGGTGGCCAGCAGCCTTTTTTTTACACGTGGACTGTCCTGCTCCGCCCAGCTCAACACCACTGGTGCCTCCTTGGTGACCATGGGCCAAGCCTGGCATGCTGCTCCCAAACCTTCTACTTTCACTCAGTGGCTGAGTGCAGGATGAGAGTGTACCCCTGACTCCAGTTCTGGGCTCAGCCTGAGCCAAGCCTGGCATGCTGCCTGCAACTCTCCTGTTTCCACACAGTGGCTAAGTGTACCCCTTACCCCAGATCTGGGCCCAGTAGGGGCCCACACAAGGGCTTTCAGGGTGTCCTGAAAGGTTCTCCTTCTCCCATCTTCTCCTTTATCACCATACCCTCTCCCTCTGGTGAACTCTCTGCTCTCCCAGCCCCACAGATGGGCACTAAGGCCACTATTCCTGACATTAGTACCCCTGAGTCTCTGCATCTGTTTCTGACCCAAGGTCCCTTGATGACCTCCTATCTCCACCAGGGCTTCCACCTGGGATCCTAGAAATAGGCAAGGGTCCTGTGCTTGGTGGTGGCATTCTTAATCCATCATGGCATGCTATGTGCAGCTGGCCTCAGGGCCTCAGCTGAATGGGGTGAGTGCCTCACTGCGGAGTGTCACCTAGCAAGCAAGGGTTGGTGTCTAAGACGGCCCTCAAAGCCTCCAGATTAGTCTGATTATTTGAGGAAGTTCAAATTTGGTTCACTCGCAGGAAAGGGATAAGGTTGTCTTGGCATTCTTGGATTCAGAAGTCAAGGCTCACTAGGGTCCCAATCCCTGGCAGGGTGGCACTGCAGGAAATCTCTCATGGAAGTGAGCTGTTCTTGTGACGTGACAATTCAGTTTCATCTGTTACTTTGCTCATGTGTTTTACAAATAATTATAATTTACATTCAACGAAACAGAGCCTTTGATGCAACGTGATAAGTGAGGATGTGCTTGCCATTTCACCAGGGCCCTGCCTGGCTTTCCCACCCTCTCCCCACAGTGGTACCTGCAAACATTCGAGTGCATCTCCAGGGTCTAATTCTATCTTTTCCAGATGCCAGCAATGCAGGTCATGGTGTATCCTGGGTTCTCTGTCCCCAGAGGCCGATGGGCAGGGCTCCTCCATGGATCTGGGCCTTCTTCCATTGGCAGGCGGTATCCAGTCTTTTGTTGTGTCTCTGTTGACCACCAGTGTGCTTACGTCCTCGGCCCCTGGGGACCAGACTTCCAGGCCTCTGTGTGAAGTCACCGGACCCCAGCCACAGGAGTGCTCCTGCCTCTGCAACTGCTGAAGGAATTCCCCAATCTGATGTTTCTGGGTAGTCTCCTCATGTTGTCCCTTGGCTGAGACCTGTTGAGAGTCCTCTCCTTTACCAGCTCTGTCTTCTCAGAGACTTTGAAACTTGACCAGGAAGATGCAAGGAAATGCTTGGCCCCCCAGGAACTTTTGAATTCTACTCAGACATGGCTGGAGGACCAGTTCTCCAAATGCAGAACTCATCCCAGAGGAGAAGACCAGCCATTCCTTGGTTTTAGCCTTGAGTCAGGGGTGTCCTGAGGTATAGCACTAGCCCACTCTTCATGTCCCTGCAGGGGGCATGGCCCTGGGCCTCAAGAGCTCCAAGGTCTTCCCTGTGGTCTGTAACTGTGGAATGGAGTTGAGGTGGAGAACTGTTCATCCCCTACAGGGAGCCTGGCCCTGGGCCCCACGTGCTCCAGGGTCTTCACTGTGGTCTCCAGCTCTGCATGGAGCTGGAGTAGAGAAGTCTTCATCACCTACAAGGAGCCTGGCCCTGGGCCCCACATGCTCCAGGGTCTTCCCTGTGGTCTGTAGCCATGGAGTAGAGTTGAAGTGGAGAACTCTTCATCCTGTGCAGGGAGTCTGGCCCTGGGCCTCACACGTCCCAGGGTCTTCCTATGGTGTGTAGCTGTGGAGTGGAGCTGGGGTGATGAACTCATCATGCCATGCAAGGAGCCTGGCCCTGGGCCCCAAGTGCTCCAGGATCTTCTCTGTGGTCTGTAGCTATGGAGTGGAAATGGGTGGAGAACTCTTCATCCCCTGCAGGAAGCCTGGCCCTGGGCCCCAATGTGCTCCATATGGTCTGTATCTGTGGAGTGGAACTGGGGTGATGAACTCTTTATCCCCTGCAGGAAGCCTGCCCCTGGGCCCCAATGTGCTCTAGGGTCTTCCCTGTGGTCTGTAGCTATTGACTGGAGCTGGCTGGCGAACAGAAGCATGTTTGCTAACCTTTTGTCACCCAGGCTCTAGCCCTGCACTTGAGCTCTACATGTCCTGGGATGCACTATCATGGTTTCTGGGTGGAACTGGTGTGTGTGCTGGAAATTACCATGCCCACCACCTTGCTCTTGCTTGTTTCTGAGGAGTTCAGAGTCCCTAGGAGTTATTTTAACCCAGTTTCCATCTAGGAATTTCTTTTGTTCATTTTCTTGGAGAGATTTACAATGACCAGACCCCAAGAATAGCAGTCAAGTCTGTACCTCTTCTGCCCAAGGATTTTTGTGGCTTTGTCCCTGCCTGGTAATATGCACTTCCTAGATGACTGCATGTCCATCACCTGATCATGCTGGGGCGCTGGGGTCTGTGCATCATCATGTGGTGTTGCTAGGCAGTAGGGGACTGTGCATCATCACCTGGTGATGCTGGGTGCTGGGGGACAATGCATCATCACCTGGTTATACTGGGTACTGCCGGACTGTGCATCATCACCTGGTTATACTGGGTACTGGGGGACTGTGCCTCATCACCTGGTGATTCTGTGCTTCTGGGTGACTGTGCATCATCATCTGATTATACTGGGTGCTGGAGGACAGTGCATCATCACCTGGTGATGCTAGGGCTCTGGGGGACTGCACAGTCATCATCTGGTGATGCTAGGGTATTGAGAAACTACACACTTGTCACCCAGCACTGCTGAGTGTTGCAGAAGCCACACTTGGTGGAGCAAGTCCCTAACATGTGCTTCAAGTTATATGTTATAGCCAATTCAGGAAGTCATTCTGCTCCAGTTTATAGACTAGCGGTGTGTTGCACATGTGAGTGCATCTGGCTTTAATGATTTGGTAAATAAAATGTCTAAACCAACTCAGACTGTGGTGTGAAGCTAGTTTCCCTTATCGTGGCATGGGTTTGGTGATTGGAATCTATACCTAGGAACACATCTCCCAGAACCTAAAGTAAATTCTGGTGCCATTCTGTTCGGCACATAACCTCAAAGACCGTGAATATCTGCAGGTGATTAAGTAGATGAGGAGCACATTAAATAAAGTAAGTCATTTTTATTTCCTTAGATGTGCTTTTATTTGGGCAATGTGAAAAAATTAGATTTTACTAGATTAATGTGGTGATGCCTGCCGTCATCCTACTGATACAAGAGGCTGAGCTAGAAGGATTCCAAGTTCGAGGCCAGCCTCAGCAACTTAGACCCTCAGCAACTTAGAAAGACCCTGTTTCAAAATAAAAAAATTAAAGGGCTGGGGATGTGACTCAGTGATAAAGTGCCCTTGGCCTCAATGCCCAGTCCTGGAAAAAGATTAGATTTTATTATTTAAAATACATTATATAAAACATTGGTAGAAGTAAGTTACACTTACATGAAATTCTCTTGGTTTTACACACGGTGTTTTTACTTTAAGTAGTTAAAAACAGCTGCAATTAAATGATAGGATATCAATCAGATTTCATAGCAAGTTTGTAATTAAATGTTTTATTTATTGGAAGGTGTTTCTAATTAATAACATCCATATTCCCTACAGCTAAAAACCGAGTCTCATTCCAATTCAGTAGTTCTTCTCTGCAGTTTGCATTGGTAGGCTTCATTTTCCACCAGACACACAGCTGTTTGGAACACAACCATAGTCTAGCATGCCCTATGTGAGCTGTGCGAGTGGTCTTCCCTGGAGGCCTGGGGAGGCTGGTGCAACCCGGAAGCTCCCCACTTGCCCAGATGCTGTTTGCTGTGTGGTGAGTGGGTGGTTCTGGTGAGCCGGGTCCTCACTGGGTTAATATTATTCTTTATTTGGAGCACAGGTAGAAACGTTCAGCAAGCTGTGCCCGTGCCTTCCCTGGAGGGTCACAGACAGGACTTCAAATGTGGACAATGCAGAGGACCAAGGAAGAGATGAAACCTTCCTTTCTCCGGCCATTTTCCAGGGACCATTGGGCTCTCAGCCCCTGGCCTCCCTCCTTGTGTATTGGCCTTGGGCAGACAAAGGGCAACCCCTGTTAGCTGTATGGCTCAGGAGGAAACCAGCCACATGACCACTGGAGAAAGTTCCTTGCACTGAGTTCTGAGGTCTCCAGGCCCCATGGCCCCCATCTTGCTCCAGGCTGACAGAGGCAGTGGAAGCATCTCAGGCAGCCTGCAAGTCTTCCCTGTGGTAGCTTTTCTTTTCCCTTGGATTCACGGTGGAGCTATAAGCCTTCACCAGTATACCTGTGGCTGCCATTGGGAGTCGTGTTGGTTTGGAGACCAGAGTTTCTGGGTCCAGGTGTCTCCATGGGAACTGACTGCAAGATGGGATCCTGTTTCTGCAGCAGAGCTCTGAGCAGTGTGAGCAAGACTGCGGTGTGGAGTCTGTGGCTCCACACTAGGGATTCTGCTGCAGGGAGGGTGTAGAGCGCAGGCTCACACCCTACATTGGAGAGGGCTGTGATGGTGAGATGCCTTCTCTGGGTGAGTGGATTCCCAGAAAGAAGGAGAGCCTTGTTATCAACCGAGAGACCCAGAGGCTGTCTTTGCAGAAGGTTCAGGTACTTCAGAGTCTTCTAAAGGAACCTGTTCTAACACAACCCTAGGAGGGTGGGATGTGGCTCAGTGATAGAGGTCTTGGGTTCAGTTCCCAGCACTTCCTAGAGCAAGGGGATCTGCAGAGTCCCGGGAGCCTTGGTAGGTTGCAATGCTCTGTTCTCTAGCCTGGTTGAGTGTCACATAGCTTGCAGTGAAATGGAGACAGTCCTTGGCACTAGCATAGCAGGCTTCTTTTGGATCAAAGCTGTCACTTCCTGTAGCTACATCATTTTATGCTGTTCCCAGAGTGTCTTTCTGGAACCTTCACAAACTAGGAATCTACCTGCAGGTAACTGTGCTTCCTGAGCACCAGGAAGGTGATCAAAGTACCACCTGCAGTGTTCCCAGCAGCACGTGGGTACAGAAGTGATGTGCCCATGCAATGGACCATGCAGTGCATGCGCCTCGCAGATGCATGGCTCAGAACACCCCTGAGACCAGGCTCACAGACCCCAGCTTGGGAAACGCGCCTTCTGCTGACCTGCTGAGTCCAGTCAGCATTGCTCAGAGTACCATTCTCTCAGGCTTCACACTTGAAGCTGAGGAATTGGTGCTGTCAATTTACGGGATGAGTGAATCCAAATGCGGAAGCAAGTCACAAGAAAAAATTTGAGGTTTAAAAATGCTGTGTAAATGTTTAGAACATTTGGAGGATTTTACTAGATATTTCCCTTTTTGTTATTGAACTGTCTATATTTTAATGAAAACCAATAGACATTATAGGTCATTGAACCAACACAGAAAACTGCAATGAGGGTGATGGGTGGATGTCACACACCTGCCCCAGAGATTCCTCTGACACTGTGCACACAGTGCGACCGGTGGAAGCACCTGGTGGTGGTTGGCAGGCCTAATGGTGTGTTCCTGGTGTGCTGTGACATCTGACTGCATTTGGTTTCTATATGACTGATAAGTTGATGTGAAATGAAAGTGCTATGCCTCAAGTGAATACTTCCTCACCTCAGGAGACACGATGCCCCATCTAAGTATGGAGAGAATTTAAAACTGAGGGCTCTATTCTTACAATTTCTCCTGTGTCTCTCCCTCTACCTCAAAAGTTCAAGTACATATGCACACACGCATTTGCACAAACGTAGACATACACACATGCACAGACAACACACATCCATACACACAAATACATACACATACTGGTAGTACACACACACATGCATGCATTCTTGCACACATGTAAACACACATACATGCACACACGCACATGTACACACAAGTGTGAATGTGCACATATGCACATGCACACAAACGTGTGTGCGCACGTGAACATACAGATGTACATATAAATGGACACATGCATGCTGTGTGTGAGTCTTGGCCAAGGGCTGCTGGTTCTTCACCAGGTAGCACAGCCCTTTTTACTTCTAGTCAGTTTCCAGGGCCTTCTCCTCTCATTGTGACTGTTCCATCCTGACTTCTTTATTTTGATCTCTTGGTTGGATATTTTATCACTAAGTGGCTCATTTTTAATGTGGCCCTTGGTGTTTATTTAGCTATTTATTCTTGGACTTTTGTTCTTGAGCTTGTAGATTTCCCCTCCCATTCTGGGTGTGAGGGTCCATTGCAGGGGCCATCTGACAGGTGCAGGTGGGGAGGCCTGCGGGACGGGTGGCTGGGCATGGGTCCTCCATTGCCCATGGCCTCTGGGGGTGGGGGTGGCTCCGCACAAGGTACAGACTTCCCCCACTGCTCACACTGGCCCCTGCTGCCCCCCACTGCCTCTGGCTGACCTTACAGCCCAACT
>PVKS010018690.1:0-39664 GCA_004027875.1 Aplodontia rufa | reverse complement strand
TACACTGCTGAGACACCACTCCAGCCCCAGTTCTTTGGATTACTGTGGAATCAATTGTGATGTCTCTCTTTTCTGATTTTAATTATTTGAATCATCTCTCATTTTCCTGATTAGTCTGCATATGAATCTGTGAAATTTGTTTATAGTTTTGAACAACCAGCTATTTGTTTCATTGATTTCTATCATTTGCTGAGTCTCTTTCATTTATTTTTCTTCTTATCTTTATCTCTATCATTTCTTTCCACGTATTAATTTTGGATTTGATTTATAATGGGATTGAACCTGGGGCAGTCACTGAGCCACATCCCTAACTCTTCATTATTTTATATAATTTTGAAGCAGGGTCTCACTAACTTGCTGAGGCTTGTCTTGAACTTGTTGTACTCGTGTTTCAGCCTCCCAAGTTGCTGGGATTATAGGTGTACCAATTTTCTAACCCTGGGATGCAGTAATATGTTGTTTATTTGAGATCTTCCTTTTTTAATGTAGGCGTTAATATCTATGAACTTCCTTCACGGTATGGCTTTTCCTGTATCCCACAGTTTGGGTATGTTGTGTTTCCATTTTTATTCATTTCAAGAACTATTTCAATTGTCTTCTTGACTTCTTCCTTGGTCCATTGCTCGTTCACTGTGTTTAGGGGATTTTATTTTGTAGCAGTCCAGGTCTCCTTTTTTCTACTTCTCAATTTGATAACAAGATTCACTGGGTTCTATATTCTGCAGAGCAATTAAATATGTGTTGCACATAAGTTCTCTTCTGCTCTACTTGCTCAAAAATCTGTAAATTTCTTTCACTAACAAATCCCTGTCACATTTAAGCTGTTTTGGTGATCTATTGGTGTTACTTCAGAACACTTTTTTTTTTAATTCCTCATAAGCATAGTTCCAAAAAATTAAGAAGATATTTAATTAGACAATAATTATGCTCTTCAAAAGGAAATTTTCTTTGTAGATATCAAATATTTTATATTTTCTCCAAATCATTTTATTTTACCAAATGTGGAAAAACAATGATGGGAAGGTAATGGAAATAAAGATAAAAATTATGACAAAGTTGTCTTAACTTTAATTTGAGAAAAATTAAGTCTACACAAAATCTTGGCTTAGAACATTTAACATAGCATGATTTATAATAGTTTAGAAATGAAAATTAAAGACCAATGATACAGGAAATGGTTGAAAGGTGCATTGTTCAGACGAGAAAATAAGTTATAAAGTCTATGTAAAACAGCCTCAGAATTCTACAAAATGCATATGTCTTCAGTAATGCATAAAAATGTTAAAATCAGAAAGCCTCCAAGATTAAAAATGATTTTTTCTTCTTTAAACTTTATTTTCTAAAAGGTTTATAATATGCATGTATGAATCTTCACAAACTTAATCCAATATCACTTAAAACTGTTTATAGTCAATTTATAATGGAAAAAAACCCAAATTTTTAAAGAAAGGGACAGTGAGAGACAGAGTGGAGAGAAAGAGTGAATCAATTTTATTTATTTTTTCATGTGGCCTTCAGTGCTCTGAAACTTCATTGTGTACGTGATGCTGGGGTTTTAACCCATGTACTTGTGCATGCCAGGCAAGCAGTCTAAACGTTGAGCCACCGCTTCAGTCCCAAGAAACATATCTTGAGTAGAATAAAAAACAAAGGTTATTTAGAATCACTGTTTACGTGTGGTTCATGCAAAAGCATAAGGGGCTAAAGTAAATACTAATTTTCATATGCTGGTGAGCCCAATGCATAATGTACATATACACTTTAACAATGTGGACTTGGTTCTATGTATATCAAAGTGGTTACATAAAACACACCTTTTATACCTGATGTAAATATATTTTTCCTTTCCTGTTCTTGATACATTTATGCTTCCTTTAATTTATATAGTACCTTGGGATGAAGTAGTCTGAGAGTTATTGCACAAAAGCATGTGAACTCTTAGGTGTTATAAAAAGAGACAAAGTAGAAACCAGATTGCCCACACAAGGGAAAATTGACCTAAAAATAAAACATGTGATTATAATATATTGTGTAAAATACTAAAATTCCACCTGGAGCATGCAGCCTGGAGATAGTATAGAAAGGACAATCCCATGACACTCTCATGTAGTTAATCTCAAATTAACTACAAAATTTAAAAAAAATGAGAGCACTGTGTTACATTTTTTAAAGAACTTTATGATTTTTTTTTGTTTAGTTATAAGAGAAAATTGTCAATGTCTACAGAACAATTCCAGGATATCTCCAGGAGACTTTCATAATTGGGACAAGTGCTAAAAATGCTTGCTAAAAAGCAAATTATAATCAAAACAAAATCTTAATAAAATAAGAAATAAATATACCAAAAAGCACTTACTCAAAAAATATCTTTAGATGATTTTGAAGGAATCAGAATTTCAATAGAAATTTCTTAACACAGACATTGAGCAGGATACTCAACAATGATACTAAATGTGCTGTGAAGATAAATTCTCCATCCCGTAGAAAGGTGAATCCTCCTTGTGCTGTAGCTTTTCGGATATTTCATGACAAGCCCATTTCTATGTGCAGAGTTTAGCAGCTGGAATGAGTACTCTAATACTTATTTTTTAAAGTAATGGTTATTATAGAAGAACATATTGTAAACAATATTTTATATATTTCCTATAGTGTATTTTGGTCAATTCCCTGCTGGTCTCTAGTTTCAAGACAATTTCCAGAGGCTTCAATTTTTTTAGCACTTTCCAGTTACCATAAGAAGGGAAGAAATGGAAGAGAAAAATGTTACTTATTATAAGAGTAATCACAAAAGCTCGGCTATAATTGAAAAGCATAACGTGAAACAAGACTATATGATTGCATGAAAGCATGATTTATGTGTTGCTGAGGCTCTTGGTTAAGTACTGGATGCAGTATCATGACATATTTCACTGTCTCGTAAATCACATGATCTGGCACGTGAGCTTTCTATCAGCACAATTTTTATTTATTGACCACAGTGTCAGAGATGTCACATGAGGCAAAAAGTCATTCACAAAAATCTTAACTGTACTCTTCTAAAATGACACAAACATTGGCTCTTGAACAATGACACTGTGCAGCTTCTCATCACATTGCTGCTATTTGCTTTTTAAATACATAAATAAGGTCAATTTCAATCTTCCTTGTATTGCAGCAAGTGGGATAATTGGTTATTTCACTCATTCTGTTTCCCAGATGTTCAGAAGAAGTTTCCATCAGCCCTCAGTGCATAGTGCATTAGATTGTTTTCTGTCCCTCACAGTATTATCACTATTTAGGCCAGAGAAGTTGGCATATGACAGTCCTACCTTCACTACTGGGAAAGGGGCAGCATTTTATACACACTGGACTGGTGAACAACTGAGTACTCCAGTCACTCAGCGATTCTCTGTTATTGCCACAAGTTTGAAAGCATCCCGATTCAGTTTTCTAATCTTAGTTGTACAAGTCCTGAAGCCTCTGGTTACAAATTTCATTATTTTGATTTTATTGTTTAGCAAAGGAGTAGATTAGGAAATATTAGGTTTTCTATTTAATTTATATGATAACATTTCCCCTGCATAAGTAAGCTTTCCTTTATAAGCAAGATCAAATAAATGTTCCATATTTCTGTCAGTTATTATTTATGTTTGGAAAATAAGCACTAAAATGAAAAAGATAAATAATTTGGTAACACTATTTCATTGGCATTTTAATCTGTTTACACTAATAATAGAAGAAATTGACACCCTCTTTCAAATGGATGAATTAATTTTTCTTGGGATAGGGTATTTTAATGGTTCAAAACACATCTTTCATTATTTGACATAAAAATTAAAAATTTAAAGATACACTTTTATTTCTTCTATATATGTAAAAATTTATTTCTATACAGAAAGCATATTAACATTTGTATGTTAGTTAGCTTTTCCTTAGGATAACAAAATACCTTAGATAGTCAACTCCTAAATAAAAAGTTTCATTGCGCCTGACAATTGTGGGGGTTTCAGTCCATGTTGGTTAGCTTCACAGCTGATGGGTCTCTCGCAAGGCAAAACTTCATGGTGGAAGGACTTGGTAGAAGAAAATGCTCACCTCATGACAGGAAGAGAGAAAAGAAGAGGGAGATAGGGACTAGGACCCACATTCCCAATCATGAGCATATCTGTTTGATTCATAGAACTCCCATTAGATTCTACCTCTTAACATTTCCACCATCTCCAAATACAGCCCACCTGGGTATGTATTCTTTTTTTAATAAAAGGCCTTTGGGGGACATTCCAGAAATATAACATTGACACTCAGTTGCAGGGAATCCATCAGAACAACACAGGAGGGACATAACCCTAACATCCAGCTTCCTGAACACTGTGCTTTTACTCCCACTTTTGGATCTATGTCATTTTTATTGAATTTATTGAGCTTTGGAAGTAAAACTTCCTGAAAATTAGAACATCTACATTTTGAAAACATGCCCTGACTTCATGCTTTCTTAAAGGGCTGGTGAATTGCACTGTGTCATGTTACTATAAAACAAGAAGCATGTTGTGGTTTGGATCTGGAATGTTTCCTACAAAGTTGTTTTGAATGCACAGTTCTCATTGTGGTAAGTTTCAAAGATGGCACTTTTAGGCAAGGATTATGACTCTGACCTCATGAGTGGATTCAGACATTTGTTGGATTCATTCCTTAGTAATTCAATGGACTACTGGTTGGTAACTGTGGGCAGGTGGGACATGGCTGGAAGGAGTAGGTCAGTGGGACTAAATCTATTCTTTGTCTCTTACTTTTTTAAAGTTTTTTTATTCGATAGACATGGTCTTACAATTTGGAGGGGTTCGTCATCAAACAATCAAGAACAACAGTGTAATGACAGAACAAGCCAATACTGGTGCCAGACCATGGTTTCCCCCTTTTGGGTTCCCCATGATTCCATGTTTCACTTTACTTAAGCCCCAAGTTAATTGGACTTCTTGTGGAAGTTGGAGGTTCCCTTTGGATTAGATTCACCCATACTACCTCCCTCTGGACAACTTGATGTTCTTCTTATTCCCTTCCCCCTCCCTACCCTCCTCCCTATGATCCCCAGGAGTCTTAGCACGGTTCCCCATGATCATGTAAGAGTTCATACATGTTGAGGTAATTGTTAGGCTAGCCATCTAAGGAAGTGTTTCCACTTAAGCAGCTTTTGTCCACCATTCCATTTGGACATGATGCTTATGCCTTGGAGTGATCCCACCTAGGTTGAATCCTCTGAAGCTGTGAGGAAAAATAAATAAATCTTTCCTACTCTGTGTTGTTTTTCTTAAGCATCTTGGTCACAACAACAAAAAACTGACTAACACAACGGTTATTTAGGACTTGATGTCAATTAATTAAAAATGATGTGTGTGACAGGAATCTTGGGGGAAACTGTCTTTGAATGGCAGAGGTGGTGAATCTTCTCATAACTCATGCACTGGTATTTACTCCTATTAAGTGCTTACGTTTGAAAAAAGTAAATAAATCAATTCATCAACTTGCTCCAGAGGAAAACACATGGACATCCAACAGTTTTCATAGAAGCCTGAGACTTGCACATTCTAGTGAGGGACCAAATCTGCATACTGCATCCCCTTATAGCAAATTTCAAGAAAACTGTCACTCTATTTTACCCAATTACCCACTTCTATTTTTTTCCTTGAATTTTCTTGAATTCAAATGAGGATTTGGTTTTCAATTCCAAATCAAAACAGCTGTAGCCAAGCTTTACATTTTAAATCTAACAATTAATTATCTGTCTTCATCTTATTTACATTAAATCAGGAAAACTTACTGATGTTGACCTTGTTAAACCTATAATGATAGCAATTCCACATGCCTGGTCTAAGCTTTTACACTTCTGGTTTCTCTGTCCACAATAGCCACATGGCTTACTTTCTTATGCTTCAGTTGATCTGGAATATGATCTGTGATTACATATTAAGATATTTTCTTAATTGTGTAAACCATAGCTTAGCTAGAAAATGCTACCATGAGTAATGTAAATATTTATATTTATGGAAAATAAATATTTTAAGTGAAAATTATGAATTCCTCAAATGTTTCTGTTTGTATTTAAACAAAAAATCAAAAGCATCCTATAAAATTCTAATCTTTAAAATTTCTGTTTTTTTTCAAAATGTGAATTTATTATCTTTCATCAAGTTTCAAACACTTTTAATTCTTTTTTTTTTTTTGGATTAGAAAGGAGAAACAAAACTGGTAAATACACTTACCAGTATATGGAAAATTGCTAAAGTACATATAATTTAAGATATAGATGGATTACCCACAAAAATACAAGAAAAAGAACATAACTACAAATTATTTTGAATAGCCTAAGTGCTGTATTTTTCTTCAAAATTATAGATTATGGAGACTACATTTTCCTGTACCAACTTGCCAAATATAAATGGAAGATAGAATGCACCTTTTACATATTACATATTACATGTGGACTATAAGTTTTTTGCTTTCATTATTTTACACTAGTATAATAGACATACAAGGAAGAATGCACTCACTTCTTGCTGGTCTGTAATAAGGGGAAAAAAGTAAGGAAGATAACTTTATCCTTCTCAAATTCTCAAACATAATTATCCAAACTCCAAAGTTAAAAAAAGCAAACTAAAGAAACATCTGCATTGGTAGCAAATTAGTGCTTTTACAGAAAGAATAAAGACTTTACTCCTATTGAGCCCTCTCTTTGCCACATAATCAAAGAAAATCCCAAGTAAAAGCAAGGCCCCAGCAGCCAAGTAGTTACCATTGGGAAACATTGTTTTTTTGCACACCAATTATAAAAATTTGACAGTAAACTAGAGTCTTCTAATAAGCAGACAGGCCATTTTCAATGGACAGTTGTATTCTAGTGAGGAAATATTTCAGAGCTTTCTAAGAGTATGTTTATTACTAAATAGAGAGTGAGACTATACAAAAATATACAAGATACTTCTGTCTTGTATATATCATATTATGTATTGATTCACATATACAAATATGCATATGTATACATTACACACACACACACACACACACACACACACACACACACGACAGTTAAGCCTTTTGCAAAGTCTGGAGGAACTTAGAGAAGTCTCAAGGCATCTTTTAATTTTATTTTTTCATGGCATGACTTTGCCAGGAGGGGCTGACAAAGGGAAGAAAGAAGAAGAACATGTGATGAAAATGGCCCATATCCTTATTCTGCAGAAAAAAAATAATTCTGGAAATAGCACCTCCACTCCCATCTTTAGACTTAGGCACAGTGCAGACAATACCACATAGAGAGATAGATAATCTGCATTAGAATCCACACTTACACAAAAAATTACATGACTTTATTATTGAACCATCTTATATTTATTAATTCATTCATTCATCAAATATGTAGGAAATATGCTGTCTGGAATTAAAGTTTTTATAGTCTAGTAAATTACCTAAATAAAAAATAAGAATAGCATAACTTTGCTAAATCCCCCCCAAATAATATGTTTTAAAAAGTCCTTCAGTAGGAAAAACAAAAGTATAACTCAAAGTTGCATAAGCAATGAATAATAACTCTTGCTTTGTATAATGCAAAGGTATAATGATGGATTCATGGCTGGACTGAGATGAATGAACATCCCTTCATGTTGAGGTTACTTTTCTATGATAGATCTATGCATATATTATGTATGTATACATACATATGTATAATATATACGTATATACGTATATATGTATACATACACATACAATTGCTGTTCCCAGCTTAAAGTCTATAAACAGTATGGAGAAATAGAGGACAGATTCTCTCTTCTCTATAACTCAAGCAATAATAATAACCCCCATATTGGGTTTCCTTTGTTCTGCTAGGTCTGTGTATCAAAGCATAATCCAATCATTAGTCCAGGACAGAGACTATTCACATTGGTCAATCCGCATTTTCTTTTCCATTATTGAGAATAAAAAAGGGTAATTTTCTAAGGACAATGATGATACTGTTTCTAGTGCTGGGGAGAAAATAACACTCAACAGGAAAAATAAACAAAATAGTTGTTTTCTTAAATAAAAATTCAAACAAATTGTAGTGAAACATAATAAAAGAAACACCTGACTGCTTTGGTAGAAATAGAAGACTGACATCTGAAATCAGGGAAATTGTGGATAAAAGCTGTGATGCAAGGCACATTACAGTGCTCAAATAATTCTGAAACAGGAGATAGCTTTTCCCTTATTTTTCAAAACCATACAAAACCCATCACATTCCCTTGCCAAATGTTACTCCTAAACAGTACCTCAAACCCATAACCTATTCTTCCGTCACATGGTAATCCTTTAAGTAAGGCCTCCATCATTTTCTTAGGTCATTACATCACAAATAATATGTTTGCCATATTGTCTGACTCTGGGTTCCTTTAAAACACCATTGTTATATTTATGGAATGTTTTTAATTGATCTTTCCTTTTCATAATAACAATCACAAATTCACTTTGGACTTTCCTGGATGCTACAAGTAATCATGTGATATAGTTTCATCCAATCAGGTACATCCTGGAAACATGTTAGTGTGTGATTAAATGAGGATTCAATTGCTGCATGGAACAAGTTTCCTGTGAGATGAGACCACAAGTATCTGAATATTAAGGAAACTTAATAGAGTTTTAGGAACAGTTTCCACTCTGAAGAGAGTACTGCCAGCCTGTGTGGTAGTGGGTTTTCCTTGGAGAGGCCTACCTGGTGACTTGACCATTACTAACGGCTCCATATGCTTCAAGTACAATCCTTTGGTATTTTCCATAATTCTGTGGCCTTGGTAATTTACTTGAGCAAATTTGGCTTTTGTGTTTGTTTAAACTAGCTAGCAAGGATTATTTTTTAGGCATGTGAAAGTCATTTGACATGTTGCTACTGGGAGCTGTCATCAAAAATAGACTATAAAGAGAAGAGAAATTTTAATGTACTTGGCAAACTTGGAGTTGGAGATAATATGAGTCTAGCTATTAGTAATGAATGGGCTCTATCAACCTACAGCACACAGTGGTGAAAACTTTAGTCAAACCACTATGTTCACAGTCACCAGAGGCCAAGGAGACTTCACGACTTCACTCTTGAGTGAGCTGCAGTATACATGAGACCTGAAACATAGAAAACTAGGACAATTAGAATAAATTATGGACTTCAGTTACTTATAATGTATATATATACATACATATATATATATATATATATATATATATAAAACAAATACACTATACTTTAACAATGTGAACTATCAATAATGATGGAAACTGGGTGTGGTTTTTATAAGAATTTCCAGTACTATTTTCACAATTTTTTGCAATTATAAGTCATTTGAACTAAAGTGTTTATAAAAATAAACCATTATATAAATAAGGACAAAAAGTTTTTAATAAGTATAAAATAAAGCTTCATTGTGACTAAAGAAAAAAATACTTCTTGTCATTTGGATTGAATATAGGAGTTGAGTAGTAGGCTGCACAGCAGGAAGAAGAAATTTGCGATAAAAAACAGCATGAAGGAAATCAGAAATACTGGGAATACAATAAGATAGCTCTAATTATTTTGGAGAACTTAAAAGAATAGAAAGAAAATTTAGGAATGCACCAACTTTGCACCTTAAGTAACAATTAGAGTATCAGAAACATGTATATGATAAAATAAATCTTTGTCACTTGACTGCACTGTTAAAAAATAGCAAAACCAAGAGATTACCAAATCATAATATCTGTTGTCTATACTTTTTTTTTTAAGAAGGAGGGGACAGTGAGAGAGAGACAGAGAGAATCAATTTTAATTTAGTTTTTCACATGGCTTTTATTGCTTCGAGACTTCCTTGTGTACATGATGCTGGGGTTTGAACCCGTGTATTTGCGCATGCCAGGCAAGCACTGTATCTGCTGAGCCACCGCTCCAACCCCCATAATAGCTATTGAACTGATAGGTACATCAGGAATTTAAAATGAAAATTAAGATATTTGTTAGAAAAAGTGAGAGACTATACATTGGGATCCACATATGTAGAAAGCTGGGAAGATATAACAAATGGAGTTTTAATTATGAGCATATTGTGTCAAAAAGAAAGAACTATAATATATTTTGTGTTCATTTACTGATATGGATTTAGATTTATTGTGTGAGCTTGAAAATCTTGGAATGTTTACAAAGTATAAGGTACAGAACAACTACAACATGATATATATATATATATATATATATATATATATATACACACATATATGTCATATTGTGATATAAAACAGTCCACTGCAAAACGACCTTAAGCCCTCTTCTAATCTTCCATTGTCTAGTGTTTTATCAACATAGAGACAATTTTCCCAGACTTTGAAATTCACTTGTGGACATGAAATCTATAAGGATGTATAAGAACTAACCAACATTGATGATCAACTTGATCTAGTTGATATTTGTAAAACATTCTAGCCAATTATCATAGAAAGAGAGATGATACTTTGAAACATTAAACAAGGTCAACAAATGCAAAAGATTTAAAACCAGGCATCATATCTTCTGTACCCATATTGGAAGTAAATTACTTAATGTGACTCTAAAATCCTCCATGATAAAATAGGCATAGATATTGAGGAATATAGTTGCTCACTAACATAGAAATCTCAAGGAGACTTCTATTGCATTTGAATTAAACCAATTTATGATAATTTTCTATGGTAGAAATCTATAGGCACACATATATTCACTGCTTAACTAAACATATTGAAAGATACTAGCTTCTATTTATTTAATTCTAAGAAAGGGCTTCTCATGTTAATCATAATACATTTAACCTCTGAACTTTAGATGTATTTATCCAACTACTTATGAGTCTTGTCCATGCTCTTCGTTCTTGCTCTTTTGGGACATGTAATACTAAGATTGCTTCCAAGGTAAATAGATAACTCAATGTGATGGGACATAGATAGTCTTGGATTTTTTTTAAAAGTAAAACTATGTAAAAAGTTTCATGGAAACAGCTTAATTATATCATGAAATCCCCTGCCTGCACCAAAGTCCACATTTCTGTATGATCTGAATAGCATATCTTTGGTCTTCCTAAAGATAAATTCATCATAGACTCTGCATGGCATTATTCACAGACTTAACATATCTTCCCTTTGGTTTGGAAGATCTCATATTTATACAATTATCAACCCCCTCCTTTGAGTTCTGAGGATTGAACCCAGGGACACTTATCCCTGTGCTAAGTTCCTAGTTCCATTTATTTATTTGTTTATTTTTATTTTTGAGACACAGTTTTTCTAAGCTGCTGAGGCTGACTTCAAACTTGCCAACCTCATGCCTTAACCTCCTGAGTCACTGGAATTACAGGGAGTGTCACGCTGCTGGCTCAGTGTAATTTTGATGAATATTTTCTTGCTTTTATGTCCACTGATCTAGTCGATGCCAATATCTCATCATCTCTCTCCTGAATTAAAGAAAACATTCTTTCAGAATTCCCAATGACTTACTTATCCCCTTTTTATCCTCTGAAGTTCTATCAAAGTTACCTTCAAAAGGAAGGTGTGTTCCTGCATTAGAAATTTTTTGACTGTAGACTTGAATAAAATCCAAGTCATGACCAAATACAAATTCTTCTCCAAGCCCTCCCTGAAGCATCTCTCCTTCCCTTATCTCTAGTTAACTCAGAAAGTGTTTGGCTTCTGTAACACAACATGACTTTTGAAATCATGCACTTACAAAAAAAGAAATCTCAACTTACACAATGTATTCTGGGAAATTCATATCTATTCTTCCAGTCCCAAATCAAATTTTACCATATTATGTAAACTCAAAGAAAATTAAATCTTTCTCCTCTCTTTCCAGTGCATTTTCTTGCATTTATCATATTAATTTCCATTATATCTCAGTTGAGTTCATGTATCTCTCCCCTGTAATTTGTTCAGTCTTTCCCAGAGACCAGACTGTACCACCAATGCTGCTCATAAAGGGAGTGCTCAGGGAGGACTTGTGAATGTAAAATGTGCCTCAACTAGCATAAAAATCACCTAGACTTCTCTCTAATGTGCACCAGTACCTGGAAGGCACCTGCCTTTCAACTCACATCACATTGTAGCATTTCTGTTATTCTGAATGAATAAACTTCCTCCTGATTATGTATATGTATATCCTCATTGCTAGAAATTATATAAAAACTAGTAGAAAAACACTTTCTATCACCCTGTGAGTGGTTTGGTGGAAATTATTTCTAGAAAATAACATTTTTAACTCAAATAAATCTTTTTCTAAAAAATGAACTATATCTACAGAAAGTTTCTGCATAATACTTAAAAGAAAAGCATGACATGTAAAATTTTACAAATATCTAAGTCAATAAGCACAGCTACAAAATATTAAAATTTCTTTTTATAGTACAGTATTTTTATTTTAGAAAAAATAAATTTGTTTTCAATTTATATGTAAAGTTTTAGATTTTAATGAAGAATTTGGGAAAATGTGTTAATCCAAAATACAGCAATTTATTGAGTTTATGACAATGGAAATGGAGATTAATCACTGGATATTATATAGTTCAGAGATGCCACAAATGCATGGCTTCAGTTCTTGACCTACTGAGAAATAAACTTGTAAATTTTGGAACTTATTACCTTATGCCCAATTTTCTTACTTTAGAATACTTTTTGCATTCAGCTGACATAATTTTATTTATAGTTACAATGTTAAAATTTTTAAAAAGTTGAATTTGACTAATTCTATTTTACAATTCATTGGGGGAAATCACAGTATATAAGGCTAACCATTTGCAAAAGCACATAGTAAATTGGACACATCTTTTTGAACAGTAGAAATTTATGTGAAATGAAAAGGAGCCATAAACATTTACGATTCAGTTTAAGGTAGTGATTTCCAGACTTTTGCATTCTATGAATGACTTCAGGATCAGCTGAAAGAAAAGTGCAAGAGTCTGAAAAACTGAGATAAAAATAATCACCTTTATTAGTGACAACACTAATGATACTGGAGTGAGATAGACTTACCAATACAAGTAGGAAAGTATAAATCATGGGTTTTCTGCTTTGAGAAATGATACCTTCAAAATCACAAGAAAAATAATTGTGTGCAATGAGTTTTTATTGAGAGCAAATTACTTACCAAACAGAGTTGAGAAGGCATGCCTATTCTTTCTTGAAAACTCAGAAAGTAACTCCTCTCCCAGGGAGGAGGAAGTAAAGGCATTTGGAGATCAGAGGTGTTGCTCTAGGGAAGCTTTATCCTCACAGAAGCTAGAGAAGTAGATGGCAGACATTGCACACTAACCCCTTTTTGTGTTCCTATATAAAATCGCTGAAAGAAACATAACAGTCCACTGTTAATACCATTTGATGAATATTGGTAAGATTCTTGCATTTGAATCCTGAGTTGCCCTGTCAGTTATCCCTAGATTCTGCAGATCCATCATTTGTACATTTGGTTGCATACCCAGACTGGTATCTACTGCTCATCATGTGGTCTAAGTCCCAGTGATCCATACTAATTTATCTGAATTTTCCCAGGGCTCCAGATCCTAAGTCTAATTCATTACTTACCAAATATTTGTGATAGGTGTTTTTATTTTTATATCCCAATTTTTATCTGAGGATTAATTTTGTGATATACAATGAGCTGTGATTTGAACTTATTCCCCAATGGTAATGTGTTGGAAATAATTCCCAATACAATAATGCTGGAAGACAGGACCTTTGTA
Organism: Aplodontia rufa; assembly: GCA_004027875.1. Classification (NCBI taxonomy): domain Eukaryota; kingdom Metazoa; phylum Chordata; class Mammalia; order Rodentia; family Aplodontiidae; genus Aplodontia; species Aplodontia rufa. The sequence continues at coordinate 25,940 of PVKS010018690.1, read as the reverse complement.
AAGTATTTTGGTAGTGAGGGTTTGCTCTTCTGAATGGACTAATACTGCTATCATGTGTGAGGGTTCTTTATCTCAGGAGTGGCTTCTACAGGTCTTTATCTGTTTTATGATTTTCATAAGGTGTGCTTTCAGTTTGCTTGTGGCTTTTCTAGTCCATGTTCCAAGTGGACTGCTTTGGAACATATAAGTTGGCTATATAAATGGTGCCACTTTTTGGCCATATAGTTGTTGCAGAGATCGATAAGACAGAACTCACGTGGATTACAGCACTCAAAATTAGATTCACTTTTGTCTTTCAAAGAGTCTCCCTCTCTCTTCTGTGATTCTGCAATTCACCCCCTTCCATGTAAAAGAGGGCATGTGGCACGTGTGAACAATATGTCACCATTCATAACGTGGTCCTTCCTGGATTGTTTGCTCACTTGACCCCTGTAAATACTTGATTCAAGAAGCTTCATCATCCAGTATCTCTAATGACTTGTTTGATGTTTCCAAGGGAAATATGACCCTAGAGCTTTCTAGTTTATCATCTTTCTCTAAGTTCTCCCATCAGTATTTTTAATATCTGTATCAATAATCTCTAGCACTCTGAAGAGCAAATAATAAATATTTGTTGAATGAAATTTAAGGAACTTAGGAGTATGTAAGAACATGGCTAAAGTAACTGATATATTGGATATATGCTTTCCTATAGATTGCCATATTGCCAAAGAGCTATAATGAAATCTTATTTAATATCAGTTATGGTGATTTTACTCAGTGGTGATAAACATTTGCTACTAACAACATCTTTCTTACCATTTTCAAGGACTAGAATTGTCAGGAAAGATATTTTTTCTTCTTTTGAAAGATAACTATGGTTTACCACATATGATATCTAAATATCTAACAGGAAAATTAAGTATTATGGGCAAATTGGGAGGAATGTAGATATTTTCATTCCTTGAGGCCTCCCCTCACTACCCCAGAAAAATGACACACTAATATAGACATCTGGATATTTCACTTAAAAATCAGCCTGTCACTGAGGTCTAAATATAGAGATTCATTGGAATTATAAGTGTAAATGAAGTCCTGCATAAACAAGAACTCTTCCTTCTTTGTACATGCTCCTAGAATAAGATAACCTGATATCATATATGTAATCAGCGCTATTCTTTACTTCCCGCAGCAGAAAAGCTGTGATCAGTGACAAGGTTCCATTAATTTTCTATGATTAACTTGAGACAATTAATCTTAAAATGGGAGGCTATACCTTTGCATTGAAGTTATGTTATTTAGCACTCCAATATCTTGGAAGAGTTATAATCTTCATCATTCTTTACAAGGCTAACGATTCAATGGTGATTTTTTTCCTGACAGAGTATAACCAAGAGGAACATTTTGAAAGCTATTTGGATAAATATAGCCAACTAATATTTGTTTAATTCATCCACAGTAAAGAAAACCAAATATATAGATCAATTACTCAAATACAATGATATTTTCATGTTTTCTTATTGGCATTATCTGTTGTCAATATGTTCATAGGTATACGTGTATCATATAATAGGAATGTAGTAGGATATATGATATGTTCATATTGATATTTGTATTTATACATGCATATACATGTGGAATGCATAAGGGCAATGTTCAAAATATTTAACAAGTCTGATAGGCAAATGTCAATTATAGTGGAAACTGATCATTGCAATGGAGAAGGGTTATGGGGGATTCCTGAACCTTAATTTTACTATTTTAAATGATGGAATTCTTTCTGGATATGTTAATATTTTCTTATGTTCTGTGCTTTATAATAATTTGCTTAGTTGGAAAATAAGCCTTTTGATTTTCTTGCCAGAGAAAGAGAAGCTAAGCTTCAGAAAGGTGAAACTATTTGCTTGAGGTGGCAAGTTGCTTCTATGACTATTATAAAGCATGGCCACGATTGAAGTCAGTAGTGGTCCTATACATGCATTTTGAGAAACTCAGTCATTTCATGGTTAATTCAGCCAAACTTCAGAGAAGCCCTAATTTAGAAAATTGATCACTGAATTATGAATCAGGAAATCTGGATCCTAACTTCCTCATATGTAATAAATTAACTGTTTACTGTGATTATGTTTTTTGCCTTTGAAACTTCACCTCAATTTATAAGGATAATTATATTGGGTTTTGTTAGAGGGCTTGCTCACAATATCTGGAGAACTTCCAAAACAGGCAAAAGGCAAAGCTCTACCTCCTTCCCACAAAGTCACCTGAGGAGGAGGATGCCTCTCCTCAAGTTGTGACATCTCATAGAGAGGCAAATGGATGTTCCCTTCAAGATTTTAAAATGTAAGAACATGGCACCAAAACATAGATTGATAAGGGGGTAATTTTAATAACATCTAAGGCTTAACTGAAATTTTAGTGACATGGAGGTCTGTGCCTAGGTTCAGCAGGTTCCAGCTCTGTTGCATGGAGGCCCTGGGTTTGAAGCTGTTGACAGTACTGTGCCTACTGAATCACACATTCACATAGGAAGACAACCCTCTTAGTTCAGCCTGAACAAATTCTTCAAACTTCAGCCTCATCTCCTGAACTACTTGATACCATCCCATTTAAGTGCTTTTTGCTTCCGTTAAAGAGAGAAACTCTGCATCATAAGCTTCCAAGAATGGTGACTAAAAAGACATCAGAGTCAGTATCAGAAGGGCTAAATTTCTGGAAAATGATCAAATCTTAAATTGGTTGTTTGGGCCACCTGGGAAGAAAGCAGTGAAAATTCAGCTACTCTGAAGTGAGTCATCCTTCATATATGAAAGCAAAACTTTCAGTAAATGACCAGCTGCAGACACCAGAAAGAAGTTTCCAATGAAGTCAAAGTTGTAGTGGAGAATAATCCTCAAAGAGAAGAAGGAAAACAAGCACAGAGGTGGGAGTAGGCAGGAGCTGGATGGCCATTGCTTCAGTGGGACTGTGGTAGCTTAGGAGGAATAATAACCATGTTCTTAAAGCACAACACACTAAAACTGAAATTCACGGACTTTCAATGACTGTACACTTCCTCAGAACCTGTAGTGACACGGTAAAGAAAGCTAAAAACAAAGCAGAAAATCTAGACAAAAATCTAGACCACTAAGTGAACAATTTTATTTCAATTCATTTCACAAGACGTGTGTGAGGGAAAAGGGAAATACCTTTCTTAGGAATTTGAATGGAAAGGTCAGAGTATTGTGAATTATTCTAAATATTTTCAGTCCTTAGTGTCCCCACACAAGTCTTCCACGCCAGCTAAAGCCTTGCCCCTTTGCCCAATGTTTCTATTTTAGCCACTTCAAAGATTCTGCAAATCTTCTTTCAGGGAAATTTGCTCTGAAAAAAGAGACAAGGTTCTTTAAGTTTATTCATACTCCTCTTCACTGGCCACAGACACCTGTCAGGAGTAAACTTCTGATAAACTGTACAGAACAATTATAAAATATACCTTGGAAGATGCAGATTCATACAAAAAATGAAGATTCTATTTATTCATATTAATTAAAGTTGGAGATTATGTATGGAAAATAGCTTACATTATTATATGACAAAAATATAGATTGTTATGAAACTGTTGGTATGTATGCATTTAAAAAAATCTGGTGCTGATAACATTACTTGAAATGTTGCTCAGTTTTCCATTGTTCTTTCCTAGGTGGCATCTGAAAATGACCTCAATGTTAATCTATGCTAAATAAATATGGATGTCTTAAGTCTCTTCATAAAATTTACAGTAAGGAAGGTATCCAAAATATATTAAATCCAACTCTGAGATTAGCACTTTTCTCTATGCCCCTAGAAAAATTGCAATGAAAAAAATGTTAAGTATGTCCACCTTCAAGAGGCTTAGATTCTGTGGATAGTGAAGAACAGTAAAATGCTCAAATAAAAACCCACTGAGTATGTGAAGTTGAGAACAGTACAAACTGCAATGAGGTTTAGGAAGTTGCTATAGGAAGATCAACTTTATCTCATTCTACTTTAGAAAGAGCAATGTGGAAGTCCCAATTACTCCCTTTCCCCATCAAAATGGTAAGGCAAAAGCAGTATCATCTTTTGGAGGGAATTACAGAATTTACTGTCACCAGAAGTACCTGGTTGGGGGTGATGGAGTGGTGGCTCCATGGTTATAGTGTTTGCTCGGCATGCACAAGTACACAGGTTCGAACCCCAGAACCCACACACACAATTAAGTGTCAGAGCTATGAAAGCCATGTGTAAAATTTAATAAAATTTGATTCTGTCTGTTGCTCTCTCTCTCACTGTCCTTCTATCTTAAAAAATAAAAAGTACCTGGAGGAATCAGGAATATCAATTATATCATACTTGATTATGGACAGAGTAAGAGAAAGGTGGGGTGTGGAAGACAGCAACAGTGACTCAAGCATAATCTGGTGGTGGCCATGATTATGACTGCTGTTTCAGGTATTTTCTCTTCTCTGAAAATATACGTGTAATTCTCGCATATAATATGCTGCTGTTTGGAGGAGTTTTTCCTTTTCCCCCATCATAGAACACAGAGCACCTATGAAGTTTCACCTGATAGAGGAGAGTACTTTTTGAATCTTTGGCACACTTTTGTACAGAGCTACTGACTACTGCATCATTCATGGAACATCACTGTCTAGAATAACCTTGATTTATCAATCATTCTGTAAAGCAGAAAGAAGAAGGCTAAATATTGGCTGAAGAGGGTAAGAGTGAGTATGTGCATGTAATTAATTTATTACTTATAATGTGTAAGCTATATTTTTGTATAATTTATAGTATTAGTACCTACATCTGTAAGATAAGGAACGTAAAAGTTTAAGGACTAAAAGTCTAGGTGTCTTGCTTTTGAATGAACATAAGGCCAGTGTGTAACTCATGGTAAATTATAGTTAAAGATACTAAGCAGCCTTACCATGTTGTCTGGGAGTATATAGTAGAGTTTTTCAGTGACCTCACCAGATCCTGCAAGTTGGCAGGTGCCCTCTTTCCCAACTGCTAGGAGGGTTGGCAGCTACCATCTCACAGGCATATCTTTGTCTTGAGAACCGCCCTCACTATGAATATTTCTCATGATCATGGACTACCACTGAGGCTATTGAGAACCACCTGGAAAGTAATACCCACCTCTGGGCTGACTTGTACCAAGGTAACAATGGGTTGCCAACCACCTTACCCCAAAGTGATACAAATGTGTGGTGCTACTCATACTCTAGTCTGAAGTTGAAACTTGACTGAACCCACCCCTTTGCTGACTCTGTTTTCCAAAATCCCTCAGTTACTTGCATGGGAATCCCTATCTTGGCTTTTATTTCCAGAGAACCAGACCTAAGCTAGATAAGGGGAGAGATCGTGTGCAAAGGAAAAGCTAATAGTCAACTTTCTGCAGAAAATTGATGTTGCTAGTAGTCTATTTTTTATGCCCTGACTGAGTTAGGATAGTTCCAGAAAAATTTAAAAACATTTTCCTCAAAATGACATAAGACCAAAAGAACACTTTAATTATTTTTTAAAAATACAAAAATAATAATGTGCCATGCTTAAAAACATGTGTTGCCTCATTTCACTCCCATGATATTTCAGGAAGGTTGGGAGGCAATATTACTTGCACTTTACAGATGAAGATTTAAGAAATTAAGGTTCTGAAAGTGTACGATTTTTGCCTCAGATAGAATATAAGGCCAATGTGAGAATCTTGTGTAAATTTTAAGTTCTTACTTTTCTAAGCAAAATATATCTCATTCTGTATTCAGCTGCCTTATAGATTACAATTTACTTCATAAAATCTAATTAACCAGGGTATTTTAGTGGACACAAACACATATACACACACATACTATACACATAAGTATACTGTGTGAGTAGGTCTATTTATACACACACATAAGAAGGAGGTGCATGTCCTCAGAATAGCTCAGAATATATGTATGCAACACAGCACCACCTGCACAATTCACCTAAATGAATAACTGAAAGCACTGTCATGCCATTAAAATGGTCAGGCATCCCCAAAATGCATGTTTTACTTGAAAAGTTTGTCTTTCCAAACTCTTCTATGAGGAATAAAGCCACATGCATTCCAATGTTCATGCTCAATCTTTCATAAAAAGACTGATAAAGTTTTCATATACAGTTAACTAACATAGAAAGGAATGAAGTGATTAATCCCTCATTGATTAATCTGTATTTCTTGGATTTTAAGCTTAAGTGCTCGATTTTAAGTCAATCAACACGAGCATGCTTCCTGTGGCAGAAGTGATCCTAAAGGAGAAAGATGGAATGATGTATTTGTTAATTCATTTTTCAGCTGATAACTGGGATAGAGGAGACTTTCAATAATAAAGAGGTAGATCAGCAGGAGAGTGCTAGCCCAGCATGCATGAGGAACTGGATTCAATCCCCAGCACTACATACACAACTGAGTAGAAGAAAACCAACCAAACAAACAAAACAGCTGAAAAAGATAAAAAAAGTGAAATTAATTATCTTTTTGTAAAAACAATAGAAAGAAAGAAAGAAAAAGAAGGGAAGGAAAGAAGAAATACAGGGTGCATTTTTGTGATCAGTATGTGTTAATTGATTTCCCAATGGGTGAGCTAATCATTGGTTTGTCAACTTAAAAACCTAAATAAATGTATTGTGTCAAAATATTTTTGGAAAAATAATGCAGGTGTACCTCAACTTCCTGTGACCCAACTGTCCTAACCTTCCCCCTGTGGAAGACAAATGATCCAGCAGCAAGTTGACATGTGCCTAGGCAAGGTCTAAGGTCAGGGAAAGCCCTAACCAGCTGTCTTGCTGAAAACAAGTCTTGTCAAGGCAAATATTCTTCTCTGGGGGTGGACATAACTTCCCAAATACCCTGCTTCCTAAACATTCCTTCAAGATTAGCTACTTCAGTTTTGAAGTCCGATGATGACCCTCTGTTTCTTAAACTGCTAGTAAACTTCCCCTTTGTGACACTCAGTAGAAGCAAGTGGAGAAAGACATTCCAGGTGTCAGTTTTTGGATGAGGTTCCCTGACTCTGCTTTTGACTACATACTGTGTCTGTATCATTCCCCTCCTCCCCACATGTACATGGATCTTAACCTACATCCCACAACAAGAATAAGAATGCTGGAGAACATTCTGTTTTTTACTTGCAGAGCCTGTATGTAACTGGTATGCACCTGGGGGAGCAGATATAAATGTGCTCAGGGATTCTTCTGGGCAGCAAGGTTCCAGTATGGCAGTGCACTGTGTCCTCCTCTGCCCATCATTACCAGTTTAAGAATGTTAAGAATGGGGCAATATCAAAACGGTGATTGGCTACTTCAATCCATTTGAACTTTTCTACAGGGGTGACAGATAACAGTCATAGCAAATGGTGGCACTTTGTTATTCATTTCCAAATACAATCGACACTTTCAATCACTTGTGCAACTTGAACATTTGCATTAGGACACTGGATGTTGTGTTTTCTGATATAAGGTGTAAATCTCAGTGTTCCCTTCAAATAAGTTAAGATTCAGAATCTAGTGTCAATGACAGCCATAATCATAGCTGGCAAGCAACAGCTATTTCATTAAATTATTTCCAGATTTCAAGTTGCCAAAGTTGATTTCAAAGTTCCCCTACATTAGTTCAAAACAAGAAAATACACACTTGAGGAAGGGATTTCAGATTTGTGCACACAGAAGTGCATCTAACACTGATTTCTATTTTTATTGCTTATTCTTTTAGGAAGTTGAAATGAAGGCACCTATTAAAAAATCAAACTAAATGAAATATTTTTTTGGAGAGGGACAGTGAGAGAGAGAGAGAAAGAAAGAATCAATTTTTTAATATTTTATAATCATATTTATAATATTTATAATATAAAATATAAGCAAAAAACTTTTCATATGAAATTCTAAAATTGAGAACAGGAGAAATATCATGTATACAAGTGAACTTGAAAGTACCAAATATGTTCTATTTAGAAAAAATCAATTTTGTTTAGTTTTTCATGTGACTTCTATCGCTCTGATACTTCCTTGTGTACCTGGTGCTGTGGGGGTTCAAACCCACATGCATCCTCATGCTTGCCAGGCAAGCTTTGTAACCACTGAGCCACTGCTCCAGCCCCTGAAATATTTTTGTTATATATAATTTATACTATAGAAAGCAGAAGATAAGCAATTTTGTTGGTGAAGTATTAATATTGAAAGAAAGTATCCAAAATGGAATTCAAATCCTTCAAAAGACAGCAGATATATCCTGGGTGCCTCATCTGAAAAAATGCTTTTCCCCTCAGATGGCTGTTGCTGTTCAGGAAGATGAAAAAGAATGCTCAGATCTGACCAAGCTGCCATCCATAACACTGTTTCTGATTTCCTGCCCTCCTCATCTGAAATGCAGGTAATTCTGGGTGTGGCTGTGGAAATTGGAAATCATCAGAAGTTTTTCTTAATAGCTATAAAGAGGCCGTGGACTTGGCGTAAAGAGCAGAGTCAAGGGGATTCCAAATGGTGAGGTGCAGGAAGGCTGCTTGTACAGCTCTGTGACCAGCTGAAAAAAATGCCAGGACAGCTCCATTGTGGAGAGGTGCGTTTAGGGGGAAAGCATTACTGAAACACAGCACTAGTTAGAGGAGATTTTTGGAGGAGGAAAAGAGATTTGGGTACAGAAATTGGAGAAGAGGGATTGTATTTGTCCCAGCTGGGACACTGCAGCTGTAGCTGCAGAAGCCATTGCTCCCAATCAGCAAGGGAGTGGGGGAGGAGCTGAAATACAAGGTGTGAGCCAATCTGCCCACAGAAGCCAAATTCTATAAGGAACCCTACTACACTTCCACTGTGTAAGGAGAGAACAGTGTCTCTCAGCTGCCTGCAAAAGGAAAAATCTGGAGTCTCTGAACAGATTGCCTGGGAGGAGCGAGTCAGCAGTTCAAAGCAGGTTACCTCACAATTGCTTCAGGAGCCGGCCAAGTTTCAGAGGCTGAACGGGAAGAGGAGGCATGGAACAGGCTCAGTCCTCACTCAGCTCAGGGAGATTTGGGTTTGTGGAGTTCAGGTGAGCTTTGCTCAGCCCTGTTCACCCCCACCCCAGCGGAAAGGCTCCTGTGATAAGCTAAGGTGGGGCAGGCCCACAGAGAGACCTCAGTCTGAGCTAAAAATCCTGAAGGGACCAGGAGTGCAACCAGCAGAGGGAACATCTAAAACAGACCAAGCTCTGTGCATAAAAGCCTTAAGATTTCTGAATTCCAGATCCTCAGGGAGGCAGAGAAAGGCCAGCCCTCAGAGCATTCCTTAATCTTATCTCTTCACAGAAATCACCACACTGAAAACCCAAGATTTGAGCTAGACATCACATATTCTACTTGAAATCAAATAATTCCAGACCAAGAGATCTTGCTAACAAAACTCAGGCAGACAGTGAACTTCTGTTCCCAACATGTAGAGAGACAAACTCAGTGATCATAGTTCCAAGTTTTCATTCAGAATACTTTTATTTTTTAATTTTTATTTTTGCCTTTCCTATTTTTGAAGTGCAGTAGGGTGCCATCTGGAGAAGTTGATAGGTTCATGGACATATAAACATACTTGCTGTTTTTTTTTTCTTTTGGTTTTTGTTTGTTTGATTGATTTTTGTGTTTTGTTTTGTCAGGGCTTTTTTTTTTTTAATTTGCTTTCTTCTTTTCCACTTCTCTTCTCTGTGTTTCCCTTTTGTTTCTTCTATTTATACTCTCTTAATTCCTGAGCACTTCCTTCAATGTAAATGTGTATCCTTATCTGCCTGCTGAGGGTTGGGATATTGATTAATTTATTTAGTATTTGAATTGTTTTGTGCCTCAGCTGCAAATTTTTCGTGTACTCGCTTCTACTCTTTCTTATGCTACCACTCAAATTCTATTAATATCTCTTTCATCCTTCCTCCACTTTTATACCTCTGTCTCTTGTTCTTTTAGGTTTTTTTTTCCTCCATCAAATCTTTCACATTCTCTACTTTTTCTCTCTATACCTTCGGATATTACAATCTTCTCTCTAACATTCTCTTACACTCCCTTCTCTCTCAGTCTTCTAATTAGTTTATACCATTTGACGCCCCCATCATTAATGCTGTGAAATCATTACCACTGTGAATGCCAGACTCAATAACTACTTTATCCTCTGAAGCCTAAAATAAGTGATGATTAAGTACTGTTGTTGCTGAAAGAAATGACTAACACTACCATTCGTTTTATAGGTGGAATGTAACATTATGATAGTCTGTACTAAATAACCAATTTAATACTATTTATTGCATGCATTGGTAATTCATATTGATGATCTCCTATTAGCTCATGAGGAGTTGGATATTGTAAGGCACACTAACAGTTCACAGGTTAGGGATTTGAGTTCTGAACTTAACTTTCCTGACATCACCCCAAACCAAGTAAGGGATGGGACAAATCCAACAGCAAAGTCCCAAAGAAGAACAACAAGGTAGAAATCTCAGGCCAAGAATTCACTTCAATTTAAGGAGTGAGAAGAACCCTGCACAGACCCTAACCTGTACCCGTGTGAGCCCAGGTCTGTCTCCTGTCCTGCCATGGCTGGTATGCCTGACACCACAAAGGACCCACCCATCCCACAAACACAGCCCAGCTGTCACACATACCGGCCAGGTCCAAATATATTGGGCTCATCCCACCACCAAACCACCAATGACACCAGAGCCCAGCACAGCACATAGGTTGGTCCATTCTGGCCAGACCGACATCTCTGGGAACCTAGCACCCAGAGACATACCCTATAACTTAGCTTCAACAATACAGCAGGCTTCCAAGCAACCCCTCAAGGTGCCAAGTCCTAGTCCTGAAACCTAGAACAAAAGGTGCAACAGAACAAGGCTCCAAGAAAAAACACCTTTCTAGAAGAATGTGGTCATCAGAGAGGTGGAGTCTGATCCAATCCTCCTTCATGTGTAAGGATGAATGCAGAGACTTATCTTGCTTCCACACAGGGAACCCCAATTCAAAGATCCAGAAGAAGCATTTCAAAGATGAAGAATCAAACAAGAACAGGTTCACCTCAAATCCAACAGCCCCCTAAAAAAAGAGCCCACGGTCACAGAGTGGGATGAAAATCTAGAACTAATTAGCAATGATCTGATAACTAAGAGGGACAATGAACTAAAAGAGGATTTAAGAAAGGGACTAAGTGAGAAAACTCAAGAGATGAAAAATTCTATTATCAAAGAAATTGATACACTGAAAAATGAAGTAAAAGATCTAAAATCTGCAGTCAATGACATGAGAGGAATCATGAAATAATTTAATAATAGACTAACTTCTATAGAAAATAAAATCTCAGCTATTGAAGAAAGAATTTCTGACAATGAGGATAGGCTTAGGAAACTTGAGTGAACAGATGATAAAAAAGAAAAACAACTCTCCGATCATGAACAGAATTTTCAAAATGTATTGGATGAAATGAAAAGAAACAATTTAAGAGTAATTTGGATTCAAGAAGGATTAAAACACAAATGAATGATACAAGGAAATCGTTAAAGAAAATTTTTTCGCATATAAAATTAGACTCAGATATGCTCATCCAGGAAACTTATAGAACACCCAATAGGCCTAATCATATGAGAAACTCACCAAGATGCATCATATTCAAAACATACAACAGGGAAATCAAGGAAAGAATATTAAAAACTGCAAGGGAGAAACACCAAATTACATTCAGAGGCAAACATGTGATAATCACCTCTGACTTTTCAGCTCAGACCTAGAAGCAAGAAGATCATGGAAGGAGGAGATATTTCAACATCTGAATGATCACAACATGCAGCCAAGAATACTCTACACAGCAAAAGTCAGCTTCAGATCAGAGGGGGATATAAGAACTTTTTATGGTAATATCAAACTTGCAGCATTCATGAACAGAAAACCAGCTTTGTAAAGAATCTTCAAACATAAATTCCAGATGTAAGAAGAAGAAAACACTACTCAAAACACACAGTCAGAGGAAATTCATTAAAGGTATACGGTATCAATACCCAAACAAGACACCACAGAACTTACTAATAAAACACAATGACATTGAACCATAACCATACAATTATTCTAACACTGAATGTAAATGGTTTCAATGCACCAATCAAAAGATGCAGATTAGCTGATTGGATCAAAAAATAAAATCCAACAGTATGTTGCTTACAAGAGACCCACCTTGAAGCCAATGAGATCCACAGATTGAGTGTGAAAGATTGTGAAAAAAAACTACCATGCTTATGGACCATGAAAGCAAGGTGGTGTTGTAATGCATATATTTGACAAAGTAGATTTCAAACACAAACTAATCAGGAAATATAAAGAAGACCACTACATCCTAGTAAAGAGTACAACAGGAAAATATAATCATAGTAAATACATAATCTCCAAACAACAATGTTCCCAACTATGTGAATAAATTACTCCATGACGTAAAACTTAAAACCACTTGTGGAGGTCAACACAATAATGGGAGAATTCAACACCCCTCTGTCTCCAATAGACTGACCATCAAAGCAAAAATAAAATAAAAAACAAACAATAATCTCCAAAACTAAACATCTCCATGTGAAATGGACTTCATAGACATCTATAAAATATTCCATCCCTAATCAGCTGAATGTACCTTCTTCTCAGAAGCACATGGATCCTTCACCAAAACAGATCATCTTCTAGCTCACATAGGAGATTTCAGCAAATATAAAAATGTAAATATTATTCCATGTATCCTAAAAGACCCTGAAATCATGACCTGAAAAATTAATAGCAAAAATTATAACAGAAAACACACATATACATGGAGACTGAATAATACCCTACTAAATGAAGAATGGATCCAAGAAGACATGAGAGCAAAAATCAAGAAATTCTTGGAAGAGATGAGAATGAAAACACAGCATATGGAAAACTCTGGGATAGCATGAAAGCATTGCTAAAGAGAAAATTTACAGCACTAGTGCTTACATTAAATATGAGGAGAGGGGCTAGAGTGGTGGCTCGGTGGTTACGGTGCTTGCACGGAATGCACAAGTACACGGGTTCAAACCCCAGCAGCCCATGTACAAAACTAAGTGACAGAGAAATGAAAGCCCTGTGAAAAACTCAATAAAAATTGATTCTCTCTGTCTCTCTCTCACTGTCATTCTCTCTTTAAAAAAAAATGAGGAGGGAACCCAAATAAATAAACTTATACTACACCTCAAATCCCTACAAAAGGAAGAGCATTCTAATCCCAAAGCCAGAATAGAACAGGAAATAATTAACAACATAGCTGAAATCAATGAAATTGAGAATAACAACAACAACAACAACAAAAAACACACACACACACAAAGAATCAAATAAACATATAGCTGGTATTTCAAAAAAAAAATACAATTGATAGACCCCTACCTAATCTAACTAAAAGAAGGAGGAGAGGAAGCAAATCAATAAAGTATCCAATGAAAAGGTAGAAATCATAAGAATATATTTTGAAACACTATACTTCTTGAAATTAGATAATCTGGAAGACATGGACGAATTTCTAGACACATACAACATCCCAAAATTGACGCAGGATGATATTGAAATCCTAAACAGCCCAATAACAGCTACTGAAATGCATGCAGCAATTAAAAGCTTTTCAAAGAAGAAAAGCCCAAGACCTATTGGATTCCCCACTGAGTTTTGCTACACATATGAGGAGGAGCTGACACCTCTCCTTATTAAGCTATTCCAAGAAATTGAAAAGGAGGGAACTCTCCCAAACACTTTTTATGAGGCAACCATAATTCTGATTCCAAAACCCAACAAAGATGCATCAAAAAAAGAAAACTACAGACCAATATCCCTGATGAGCATTGTCACAAAAATCCATAATAAGTTCTAGCAAACCACATTAAAAGACACAGGAAGAAGATAATTCACCATGATTGAGATCCTCATAAGTCCAGATATGCAGGTCTGGTTCAACATATGCAAATCAATAAATATGATTCATCACTTTAACAAAATTAAAGACAAAAAAATGATCATCTCAATTAATGCTGAAAAGGCCTTCAATAAAATCCAGCACCCAGTTATGATGAAAGCTCTAGAGAAGACAGGGATCAAAGGACCTTATCTTAACTATGTAAAGACCATATATGACAAACCCTCATCTACTATAATACTAAACAGAGAAAAGTTGAAAGCATTTCCACTAAACTCAGGAACAAGACAAGCTTTCCACTCTCCCCAGTTTTATTCAATATAATTCTTAAGACCCTAGACTCAATTAGGGCAAGAAAAGGATCAAAGGGATAAGAATAAGAAGGGAGAAAGTCAAAGTAACCTTTTTTTTCTGATGACATGATCTTATACCTGTAAGACCCAAAAAACTCCACCAGAAAACTGCTTGAGCTTATAAAAAGCAATGTGACAGGCTACAAGATAGACACCCATAAATCAATAGCTTTCCTGTACACTAACAATAATAGGGCAGAAGAAGAAATGAGGAAATCTGTCCCATTTACAATATCCTCCAAAAGAATAAAATACTTGGGAATTAATCTAACAAGGGAAGTAAAAGACCTCTACAGTGAATTTTATAGAACACTGAAGAAAGAAATTGAAGAAGAATTGAGAAGATGAAAAGTATTCCATGTTTTTGGTTTGGCTGAATTAATATAAAATGGCTATTCTGCCAAAAGCACTCTATAGATCAATGAAATCCCCATGAAAATACCAATGTCATTCTTTACAGATTCAGAAAATGCAATTCTCAAATTCATTGGGAATCACAAGAAACTCAGAACAGCCAACATATTACTAACCAAGAAAGATGAAACAAGTGGTTTCACATTACTAGATATAAAAATATACTATAGAGCTGTAGCAACAAAAACAGTATGGTACTGGTATCAAAATAGGAATGAAGACCAATAGAATAGAATAGAAGACTTTGAAGCAAGCCCATAAATCTTTAAATATTTGATATTTGATGAAGGGGGTTAAAATATAGCATGGAGGAATGCCAGCCTATTCAACAAATGGTGCTGGACAAAGCGCACAACCACGTGCACAAAGTTGAAATTATATTCTCATCTCTCACTTTGCATAAAAATCAAATCAAAATGGATTAAGGAAATAGGAATTAACCAGCTACCATACAACTGCTAGAGGAAAATTTAGGACAAACACTCCAGTATTTGAGAGTAGGCAAAGACTTTCTCAACAAGACTTCTAAAGCAAAATAATTAAAGTCGATAATCAATGAGTGTGATGCCTTTATACTTAAAATCTTCTTCACAGCCAAGGAATTGGTCAAAACTATCAAGAGACAACCTGCAGAATAGGAGATAAATATGGCCTGTTATTCCTCCAACAGGGAACTAATATCCAAAATTTATAAAGTACTCAAAAATCTTAACATCAAAAAACACAAGAATCCAGTCAATAAATGGGCCAAAGAGCTAAATAGAAACTTGTCAGCAGAGGAAATTGAACAAGCCAATTAATACATGAGAAAGTGCTCTAAATCACTAGTAATCAGAGAAATGCAAATCCAATCTACCTTAAGATTTCAGCTCAGTTAGATTGGCAAAGATAAAGAATACAAACAATAGCAAATGCTAGAGGAGTTTCCAGGAGATAAGAATTCTAATACATTGTTGGTGGAACTGCATACTGGTTCAGCCCCTCTGGAAAGCAGTGTGGAGAATCCTCAAAACATTAGGAATGAACCCACGATACAATCCAGCTATCCCTCTTCTGGGTATTTTGCCAGAGGAGTTAGCACATTACAGTGACACAGCAAAATCTATGTTCATAGCAGGTCAGTTTACAATATATTAACTATGGAACCAACCCAGATGCCCCTTACTGGATGAATGGATACAAAAATGGTTACACACACACACACACACAATGAATTCTACTAAGAACTTAGAAATAACGATACTGTGGCCTTTGAAGGTAAATGGATTGCAATGGAAGAAATCATTCCGAGCAAATTTAGCCAAACCCAGAGAGTCAAGGGTCAAAGTATCCACTCATTTATGGAGGCTGGAGCTAAACCCTGGCATGTGTGAAAGGCAGTCAACCTCATGTATTAGAGCCAGCAAAGGCATAGCAACACATAGTCTACGGCAACCATAATTAAGTAGTAGGGGATGAGGAAGGGAAGATGCAGGGAGAAAAGGGAGGGATCTAGGGAGTTAAGCAACAATATAGCATATTCTTTCCTCCCCAGAGAATCCAAATAACACTTATGCAACCATTCAATTCTGGAAAATTCTCAACCTAAGCATTTCTATTGTTTGTACAGGCGAAATATAGAAGATTCAAGAGACTGGGTTGTGGGTGATGTGGGGGTATTTCTGATTTAAGAATATATGCACATCATATTGTTATTTTATATGCATTTTATGATTGTACAATAACTCAATTCCATAATAAAAAACGAAGAAAAAAAAAAAGAGCAGAGTCAAACGACCAGGATTCTGAAGGAAAGATTATGGAAAATATTCTTTCGATTAGGATTACAGTTTTTCCTCCCCTGAAGTACAAATGAGGAGTCACTTCCCACAGGGCCGAAACTAATCATCTAGACTCCTCCTGGGTCGCCTGGCAAAATAGAACACAACTCACTCTTAAGGCTCAACATTGCCCCAGATTGATTCCAAGACGCAAGATGCCTCTGTGATTTCTCAGCAAACACTTTGAAAGGCAAGGAATCTTCTTCTATTTTACTACACTATAGTCATTTCTCATAAATGCAAAATGAATTCAACTGAAAACCAAAAATGAATCTCACCAATGCCGGTGAGTTTTTTGAACCTTGGGTGTCACTATATTTTCATTTCAATATTGTAAAATAGATGCATTATTTTAACATGGAACCAAGGGAAAATATTTGATATCAGCTGGTAACTCAACTTATCCACTCATTTTAAAATTAGAAATGGCTTTTTAGCAGCTAGAATATAGCTGCATAAATATTTTCATATCCTAATTTTAAACCAATTACTTTCTGTTAAGATTTTAAATCTTTAGAAGTCCATTTCAATTCCTTATGTTTAATTTTATTTCTTTAATGATTTTATTGAAAATATTTTAAGTAATTCTGTCTGCTAATTAATTTTTAAAATATGATGTTTATAAATTGGGGTTTTAAGTAATTTTGATAATATATTCATACAGTTTAATTTTAATATCATTTTTTTCGATTTTCATTGATTTTAGTAAACAATCAATACAACTTTGCAATATTCAGTTTATGAGTACATCAGAAATACAGGAAGTAAATGCAAAAATATAATTCTTGTATCATATCAATACAACTTTGCAATATTCAGTTTATGAGTACATTAGAAATACAGGAAGTAAATGCAAAAATATAATTCTTGTATCATAATCTATGCTTCCTTTAAGTCTATGATGGTGTGGTGAGGAGCAAGAAGGAAGGTTTTGGAGATGCATCTAGGTTTTAATCTTAACACTGCCCCTTACAGGCAGTGTGACACTTAGTCAACTGACCTTGTTGAACTTCAGTATTTCCATCTATAAATGAATATAACGGAGTTTTGTAAGATTAAAGAAAGAAACAGACTTTGAAAATCTTAGAGCATAAAGAGCACACTAGAAAAGGTGACATTTTATTGAATTGTGTTAGTGTATGAGGGCTAAGAAACTGAGTCTAAGAAGGGAGAAAATAATTTCCGAAAGCATACTAACAGACACATCACCTTACTTAATTTAATCCCCATAACAACTCTATGCAACAGGTACAATTATCAACTCTAATAACATATAAGGAAATTTAGCTTCCAGAGATTAAATAACTCACTTTTTGAGTGTTTGACTTGAAAATACTTTGTTGTCAAAATTGCACCATGCTGAGCTGCTCATATACATATATATCTTCCAGCTTTGTTCATAGCATATAAAATGACTAAAATTATATGCAAGTCTATTTATCCATTGTGAAGAACATTTGGATTATACTGACTTTCCAGTATCCATTCCTCTTACTTATTAACTTTCTTTCTTCTTTGGACAGCCTTCTGCTCCATTTATTTTAGGAGCAATACAATACTACTTGTTCAATGGACGAGTCTACTTTTCAGTAGGGAAGAAAGTGGGGACTGATCCTTCTTTCCCAGGCCCTCTAACCGCAGGGTACTCACACGGCCTGTACCACTGACAACTCTAGAATTTTGTATATTGGGTTAAGGGTGCAAGTTCATAGTTAAAGCTTGTATACCATCTGTGAGGCAGCTACAGTGATGACAGAAAATCGTTATGAAGTAATTATCAAACTCCTTGGGGTAAAATTTTTGTTTTTCTACTGAAAAGTTACACTGTACATCTAGCCTCTTGTTCAATCAATGTTTACCCTCCTATAGGCAACCCTTTCTCTTATTTGGTCTCTTGCTTCTGAACGCAAACAAATATTGTAAATATTGTACCCAAAGTATTATGACTTTTCTATTTGTCTTCTGTTCTTTGCGTATTGGTATAGTGCAGTAGTCAAGAGAAGGATGGAGTCAAAGTCTGTGAGTTCAAATCCCACCTTCACTTATAATTAATTGCCTCAGTATCTACCTCATAGGGTGATTATAAAATTAAAGCAGTTATTATTGGTAAGAATTTTATAACAGTATCTGACATACAATATGCTTTACATGTTTTTGCTATCATATAATTCAAATGGTCCTATTATGAAGATTTTTTAATGGTAGGATTTTTAACCCTAAGAATTTTTTGTTCTTTTTTCATCTTCTCTATCTCATTTGCCTCTTCCAAAAATTTGAGCACTTGCAATGAGGGAAAGGAAGGCTAAGAACCCATTTTGATGAATGATTTATAGAAGGGAAGTACATGAATGTTGCAAATGTGGATTTACACCTTGGCAGTGACCGAGTCACACTTGCCCATTATAGAGTTTAAATAGCATGAGTTTAGTTCTTCCCTCCATTCATTAGAGCAGCATTTAGTTTGTACTGTTTATTTGGTTGCAGTTGTAGAAAACCTCCATTGAACACACTGATGTCTGTAATTCCTGCTTTGTAGGACTTCCAACAGACCATCTCCATCACAATGAGATTGTTCTGTGCAGGAGCATTCAGTGGATTCACAGCTGTGAACAAATTAATTCTGTGTTCTGCTCACTGTGCCGGCTGTCATGAGAAAGAACAGGCTGACTCCACAGTGACCTTGCTAGGTTCTAAAGTTCCCAGACAGAGAGTTACTGGTGGTGCATTTGTGACTTCAGCTTTGGACCTGATACACTCTTCCCGTGGGGTGGGCATTGTTGTGCTTCAGGTCAGTAGGTCAAATGTAGCATTTGCTCTAATAACTGCAGAGCATGGATCCTATTTTCTTCCTTTTTCATCATTTTATAGCTAAGTTTCTACCACCTGCTTTTTGCAGTGAATTTCTCCTGTTTTCATTCTTTTGTTTTTCTGTTTTATATAGCCTTGGTTGGTTTTGATTTAGATAGAGGTCAAATCCCTCTATTATTTTGCCATGCCATTACCTATAAAGAAAACTGTCCTGTATGAATGTGGGTATGAAGTTAAAACATAACATATGTAACATTAGGAAAACAGTATGTTCTATTTTTACTTTTCAAGCAATCAAGATCTTTGTTTATGAGGCTCTCTCCTTCAGAACTTTCAAGACTTATCTCTGGAGTTCCAAAGTTTGTTTTTAAGTGATGATGAACAGATAGGGAACCAAGGAAGACAAAACCAAGAGAGATGGGTTTTTTGATCCAAATTAACAGTGGTGAGTCATTGATAAAAACATCCAGCAAAGTGTACAGCACACAGGAGCATTTCAGCAATTATTTCTTGAAAGAACTGGTGGCTCACACATTCTTCTCAGAAGCACTTTAGAGGGTGAACTGCCCTAAGACTCTAGGCCATTCCAGTGTTTATTCTCCTAAATATTTTACACATAATATATAATAGCAGACACAAGATAAGATACTAATTGCATCAGAAGAATCATTGATTCTGAATAAAACAAAAGGTAGATTTTACAATATCAGTGAACAACGATGTCTGATTTCATGCTGGAGTAACATTTAAAAGGAAAGGAAATTATAAGGTAAGTTATCATTTGGCTGCAAGAAAGTCATTTATCATTGTAATTAAGAGTTTAGATTGTCAAACTCAATAAATGAAGTGGTTCACTGAGACAATTTCTATTTCTGACAAATATCTCATCTCCAAGATATAATGCCTAATTAGGTCTACTCAATGAAATTATTTCTTCATAAAGTATTTGTATTTTATAGAAAGAACAGTGGAATTTTGAAGACTCTGTAGATTATTTCCCATTACCCACGGGCTTCTTGTTGCAAGCAAAATTTCCAAAGGAAAATCATTAAACAAAGAATGCTTCAGTAGAATGAACTTTGCCCCTTGAAAGATGGTGTTATGTATGCTATAAATCTTACGGAAATATTGTATTTGAGAGCTTTTTAGGAGATAACAAACAAAGCATGCCTAGGGATACAACATTTATTCATTTTCAAGTAGTGACCTTTATGAGCCCAGTGTAAGTATGACCATTGTCTTCTGAAAATGCAGTGTTGCATACAGATATTTTTTGATGCATGCAGAGGGATGGGGAGGCTGCAAGAAATTCTTAGTATTAACTCATAAATATGGACCATATTGTATAAATCCTAATGGAATAAATTAGTGTGATTATGGTCATTTTGATTTTTGAAGTAGCTTTTATACAGATCAGTTAGGTCTCTTCAGAAAAATTCCAAGAGTCATATTCAAGACTTTAAATAACCTGATATATATTTTGAATGATTCCTTTTTAGTTATTGATTTTCAATCACAAACCTCAAATGGCTCTGACACTGAAATAGAAGACTCAAGGGGAAAAGCTCATGAAGAGTAACAGAAAAATCTATGCAGCATATTCTCATTAAGTGTTAACATGAATTCAATTTCACATATTTAAGCTCATTTAAGGCATGGGTACATTTGGGATAAAAAGTTCTATTTATAAACCCAATGAGGTTTAGGATTCTCCATCTTTGTAAGTGAAATACCAATAATGCTAACATAAACTTTATTATTACTTGGATGCAGATCATTACTATCTAATGACAACAGGTCAAAGTTAAAGTCGCAGGCACTGTCACAAGTCAAATTACTAGCAGATTATTTATTTGATGCCATATAGTAAAACTTAAAATTCAACTGGAACTGAGGATTACAGAGATAAACAATCATTGAAAATGTGAAAGTTGTACATGTGGTAATTGATTCCACAATTATATCACCTTTCATAAAATATCCTACTGGTTTTAATATGCTATGAACTCTGTTAGTATTGATGAATGATAGCATGAAATCAGTAAAATGCAGTTTATTTGTAACTACTCTAGATTCTATATATTATGAGGGGCCAGATAAGCTAGCATTAAAAATAAATTTAAAATTTCACTATACATAGCTCTATGTATGTTCGCAGAGAAATGAATTAGAAAAGGCTAAAATATCTGAACTCAAATTCAGTTGCTGCTATCACTATCATTATTGTTGACTAATCATGTATCCTAAGCTCAGGTCAATATTTCTAAAATAAGGAACATAATAAATCCTACCTCCAAATGTTTTTAGGCTTAAATAGGAGAATATTGTGTAAAATATATGATGTAGAAAAACATAGAAGGTGGTCAAGCATCTAACTTACTTAACCTTCTTTGGAATAAGGCCTCTTTTGTGGAAGTTCAAGTGATTTAAGTTTCAATAAAGTAGGATATCCACAGCTGTTCTAAGTGGAAGTATTAAGACATCTTGATGATTATGCCATTCAAATGAGTTTGTCCAAATAACTTCCTGAAATCCTTTGGATTAAAAAAATCTTATTTTACAGAAATTATCATATTAAAATGTGATCCAATAAATTTCAGCTAAAGATAAGTCTAATCTCTTCTTTAACACATACAATATTTTGCTACGTACAGCTCTCAAACTTGGCAAAATATGGTTCTTTTCAAAGTGGAACTCAACCTATCAACAAGTCATTAGAAGAAAGCACATAGAGTAAAGGGGATTTGGAAGAGATTCCAAGTAAGATCAAAGAGTTCTATACAAATCTGTCTCCTAGAAGCAATATAATAATTGTACTTAATAATTTTAATATTTCTTCAGTGACTCTTTGAACTATCCTTATTCTTTACTACATTACTTACAAAAGGCCTAAAGATTTTTCAGACTATAAATAACTATTCTAAAATGCTCAAATATAAAGATTATTTCCTTCTTCTAAGTATGTGTGGGCCCTAAACTTAATGATAAAGAAAACTCTCAGTATCTATGCCTCAAAAGCAAAATGCAAAATAAAAAACTCTCTTCACCTATCATGGAATTTATAATCTGAGTGTCCTATATTAAGAGGCACTGCAAACACTTCTTCAATAATGCCTTGTTTATACCAAAGACAAATTTGATTTCCATCAGTCCTTTACAGGTGTCTTAGAAATAGACAGGAACAAGTGAATTAATCTAAAAGAGGCTTCACAGAATTAATATTTTCAAATGGTCATAACACAAAAAGTGCTACACAGATTCAGATTCAAAATAATACGCATCAAAATACCTATTGAATTCTTCACAGAACTAGAAGGAGTTCTAAAATACATTTGGAAAAATAAGAGACCAATAACACTCAAAACAGTCTTGAGCAAAAAAAAGTAATGCTGGAGACATCACAATACTGCACCTCAAATTATATTCCAGATCTAAAATAAAAGCATCATGATATTGGCACTAAAACAGAAATGGAGACCCATGGAATAGAATGGAAGACTCAGATACAAACCCACATATAGTCAACTGACGCTGGCAAAAGGTACCAAAAACACACATTGGAGAAAAGATAGCCTTTTTAACAAATAGAGTTGGGGAAACTGGGAATCTGTATGTAAAATAAAGAAATTTGATCTCTCTCTTATGCTGCACAAAAGTCAACTCAAAGTTGATCAGAGACATAGAAAGTATAAAAGAAACTGTGCAACTACTAGAAGAAAATTTAGGCCCAACACTGTAGCACATTAGCAAAGGCACCAACTCTCTTAATAAGATTTCTAAAGTGCAAGAAATAAAACCAACAATTAATGTATAATTGCATAAAATTAAAAAGCTTCTGCACAGCAAAGGAAGTAATTAAAAGCATGAAGACAAAGGCTATGGAATGGGAGAAGATCTTTGCACCTGCACCTTGGATAAACCATTAGTATCTAGAATATATAAAGAACTCAAAACAATTCAAACCAAAAATAAAAAAAATCAATGAATGGTCAATAGAATTAAATACACATTCTCAAAAGAAGAAATACAAATTATCACAAATACCTAAAAAAATGTTCCACATCTCTAGTAAATAGGGAAATGCAAATCAAACCCACATTGAAATTTCATCTCACTACAGTCAGGGTGGCAGTTATCAAGAATACAAGTAACAATAAATGTTGGTCAGGATGTTGGGGGAAAGGTACGCTCATACATTGTTGGACTGAAAATTAATACAACCATTCTGGAAAGCAGTATAGAGAATCCTCAGAAAACTAGTAATGAAACTGGACATGGTAGCATACACCTGTAATTCCAGTGGCTCCAGAGGCTGAAGCAGAAGGATCACAAGTTAAAGTTAGCCTCAGCAGTTCAGTGAGGCCATAAGCAACTTTGTAAGACAGTGTTTCAAAATAAAAAAAAATAAACAGAGCTGAGGATGATGTTCAGTATCTAAGTGTCCCCTGGGTTCAATCACTGGTCTGAAAACAACAACAATAACAACTAGAAATGGAACCACTATGTGACCCAGCTATTCCACTCCTAAGTATATGTCCGAAAGATCTAAAATTAGCATACTATATATTGTAAGCTATGGAACCAGTTCAAATGCCCTTCGACAGATAAATTAATAAAGAAAAGGTGGCACATATACACAATGAAGTATTACTCAGCCATAAAGCACAACAAAAACTATGCCATTTGCTGGCAAATGGATGAAACTAGAAACCATCATGCTAAGAGAAATAAGCAAGACCCAGAAAAATGAAGGCAAAATGTTTTCCCTGCCTTGCAAAAGGTAGTCTAAGGATTAACAAAGAATATGAACAGAAAAGGAGAGTCCATCAAAATAGAAGAAATATTGGTGGAGTAGAGGAAGGGGTTTGAGATGGCAGGAAGAGAGAAGGGATATTAAGAGAACAGAAGAATAAATCTGACATAACTTTCCTATGAAACTACATGAATACACTATAGTGGACTTTATCATCTTGTGTATCCACAAGGCACAAATTTAAAAAAAAATCTACAAGTAAATAGTAGAAAGATCAGTAGAATAGAGGGAAGGAAAAAGTAGGAGGAAGGAGAGGAAATAAAGGGGAAGTACCGGGAACTGAATTATAGCAAATTATATTCCATGCTGTTATAATTATGTCAAAATGAATCCTAATATCATTTATAACTAAAAAGAATTAATAATAAATTAAAAATAAAAATAAAGGAAGCTTCATCAAGGAACACCCATGTCATTGATATCATGAGACCTGATTTAGCCACTACTGAGCTTTGCTTACTCACATTTATTGTTGCTCCTATGGGCCAGATTCATTAAATCAACACATCAGTTTTGTTTTTTTGTTTCTTTCTTTTTTTTTTAGATAATATTGGAAAGAATAAACCAGGCTTTTTTTTTTTGCAAAGAATTGACAATGTAATTGGATAAGGCACATATTAGAAAATGTTGTGTCAAATTTATTGAATGAAAAAAAGAAAATGAGAAAAAATTATTTTGCAATTCTGTTGTTAATCATTCCATGAAGTCATTTATACATTCTAACACTTATGAAATGAATGTCAGTATATTGCCAGGAAGTCAGTATAGTATAAGGACAGCAAAGTACTCAGTTATCAAACAAATATTCAGTAAGAAGATTAGAAATAATTTTTCTGATATATTTAGATACAAGTTATATCAGAGATATCAGATATTAGGATCTATTTACTTAAAATATACAATGAAAGCAAGAAGGGTTCATTGAAAAAATTCAATTAATGTAATAGAAAAGAGATATGAGTTAGGGGCACCACAATTTATACTACCTTTAGAATCCTGAATGACTAAATATCATTTATTGAATTCCCACTATGTCCAGTGCATTGTTCTAGGCACCTTCACATGAATTTATTTAATCTGTGTTTGGCTTTTTGAGGTAGATATTTTGTTTAGCCCCAATTAACCATTAAGGAAAGTAATATATAACACATGAAATAACTTTTTTGAGTCAAACACTCATATGCAGCAAATCTTGGATTTGAGTTAGTGAAATAGGCATCAGAGATCAGAGTCATAGCATAGATTTAGTGATGGCCTTGATGCCGATGATGTGGATGTCGGGTTCGTGTCCTCTCAGAGTCGAAGAATGAAACCGAGGGACACCGAGACAAGCGTAGTAAACAAGTTTTATTATAGAGAGTACAAAAAGTAAAGCATAGGGAAAAGAGCAGACTTCCCCCAGAGTTGGGGAAGGGGACAAAGCCGATGAGGCAGTGAGGTTTGCCCCTTTTATATGACACCCTCTCCTGGATTGGTCACTGCTTCCCTGCCCCTGTACCTAGCACACAGGTGCGGGGAATTCTGGTCCAGTCTTTGATCCATGCCTTAGGCTCTTTGATCCATACCTTAGGCGCCAATAGAAATAATGTGGTATTCCATAGTACCCACTCGGCCATCAGAGAGAACGATATTATAGCTTTCGAAATCAAATGGATGGAGATGGACAGAATTGTGCTTAGTGAAGTCTCCCAAGCTCAGAGACTCAAGGGCCGAATGGTTACTCTCATCTGTTGATACTAGAATTTATGTTGAAGCAGTAGGACATACTGCTGACCTAACAAAACCTCAAATTGAATGACTTTCAGTGCAATAGGGGGATAGCTCCCT
>PVKS010018689.1:0-39672 GCA_004027875.1 Aplodontia rufa | reverse complement strand
GGGATAGTGGACAGCCTTGTCTAGTACCTGAATTCAGTGGAAATGCTTTCAGTTTTTCTCCATTGAGGATAATGTTGGCTATGGGTCTGTCGTAAATGGATCTGATATAAAGTATCTACCCTTGATACCTATCTTCTCCAGAGTTTTGAGCATAAAGTGGTGTTGAATTTTATCAAATGCCTTCTATGCATCAATTGAGATGATTATATGATTTTTATTTTTAATTCTGTTTATGTGTTGAATTACATTTATTGATTTGTGTATGTTGAACCAGCCTCGTTTTCCTGTAATGAAGCCCACTTGATCATGAAGTATTATCTTTTTAATGTGCTTTTGTATCCAATTAGCTAAAATTTTATTAAGGATTTTTGCATCAATGTTCATCAGGGAAATTGGTCTGTAGTTTTCTTTCCTTGACATGTCTTCATTGGGCTTTGGAATCAGTGTAATATTTGCTTCGTAAAAAGTGTTTGGGAGTGATCTCCCTCTATCAGTTTCCTGGAAAAGCTTGTAGAGGATTGGTGTTAGTTCTTCTGTGAAGGCTTGATACAATTCTGCCCTTTATCCATCTGGACCTGGGCTTTTCTTTTTTGGGAAAGCTTTGATTGCTGCTTCAATTTCACTATATGTGATAGGTTGGTTTAGGTTTTCATGTCCTCCTGTGTTAAAGAGGGGATATCTTAAGTGTCTAAGAACCTGTCCATGTCCTCCAGGTTATCAAACTTGGCAGAGTATAAATTTTCAAAATAGGTCCTGATAATCTTCTGGATCTTGGATGAGTCTGTGGTGAAATTCCCATTTTCATCTTTGATTTTGTTGATTTGCTTTATTTCATTCTTCCTTTTGCTGAGGTTGGCAAGGGGTCTGTCGATCTTGTTTATTTTTTCAAAGAACAAGCTCTTAGTTTTGTGAATATTTTGTATAGATTTTTGTTCTCTATTTCATTGATTTCAGCTCTGTTTTTGGTAGTTTCCAGTCTTCTGTTAGCTTTGGGGTTGGATTGTTCCTCATTTTGTAGTCATTTGAGTGGAAACATAAGACTATTTATCTGGTCTCTTTCTAGATTTTGATGTATGCACTCAGTGCTATAAATTTACCTCTTATGAAAGACTTCATACTGTCCCAGAGGTTTTGGTATGTTGTTTCCTCATTCTCGTTCAATTCCAAAAACTTCTTAATTTCTATTCTCATTTCTTCTTTTACCCATCCTTCGTTTAAGAGGTAATTATTCAATTTCCAAGTGTTTGAGTAGTTTCTGTTGTTTCTCTTGTTGTTGATTGCTAAGATCATAGCATTATGATCTGACAGAATACATGGGATTATATCCACTTTTTTATATTTATTAAGATTATCTCAGTGAACTAGGATGTGGTCTATTTTAGAGAAAGATCCATGAGCGGCTGAGAAGAAGGTCAATTCAGGTGTCTTAGGATGGAATATTCTGTAGATGTCTTTTAAGCCTGATTGAATAGTAGAGTTGTTCAGATTGGAGATGTCTTTATTGATTTTTTGTTTTGATAATCTGTCTAGAGTTGATAGTGGTGTGTTGAAGTCCCCGGAACTATTGTGTTAAGATCAATGAAAGGATTAATGTCCTTAAGTATTTTTCCAGATATTTGGGGGGGTTGTAATTGGGGGCATAAATGTTAATTATTGTTACATTTTCTTCATGGACTGTGTCTTTTGTATGATAAAGTGACCCTATTTGTCTTTCTGACTAGTTTTAGTTGGAAATTAATTTTGTCAGATATTAGAATTGCCATGATAGCTTGTTTTTGGGCCACAGGCCTGGTAGACATTTTGCCATCCTTTCACTTTCAGCCTGTGTCTATTTTTGAGTGTCAAATGTGTCTCTTGCAGACAACATATTGTTGGATTTTGTTTTTTGGGGCATTGAGACCATTGACATTCAAAGTTAGAATAGATATGTGAAGCTGAGTCTCAGACTTTGTAACAATTACAGAGCTTTGAGTCATCTTGGAAGTCATTTTGTGTATAATATGATTATCGACTCACCCTTGTTTAAGGAATTAGGGTTCCATTGGCATTTTCTTGTGAATGGAGAACATCCTTGAGAATATTCTGTAGTGCAGGATTTGTGTTCATGTATCTTGCTAGCTTGAATTTATCATTGAAGTATTTAATTTCCCCATCACTTTTGAAGCTGAGTTTTGCAGGGTA
The DNA here is from genome assembly GCA_004027875.1 of Aplodontia rufa. NCBI lineage: Eukaryota > Metazoa > Chordata > Mammalia > Rodentia > Aplodontiidae > Aplodontia > Aplodontia rufa. The sequence goes on along the minus strand of PVKS010018689.1, from coordinate 37,491 downwards.
TATTATCTTTGGGTGGAAGTTGTTATTTTTCAACCCTTGAAAGATATTGTTCCAAGTTCTTATGGCCTTCATTGTTTGCTCTGAAAAATCCATAGTGATCCAAATTGGTTTGCCTCTGAACGTGATTTGGGGCTTTTCTCTAGCTGCTTTTAGAATTCTCTGTGTAATTCATTTTGTATGTGATATGTCTTGGTGAATTTCTCAATTGATTAGGCCTATTTAGTGTTCTGTAAGCATCTTGGATGTGATATTTCGGATCAATTGTAAGATGAGAGAAGTTCTCACTTACGATTTCACTTAAAAGGTTCTTGATACCTCTTGTTTGCTGTTCAGAATTTTCCTCCAGGCCAATGATTCTCAAATTATTACACCTCATCTCATCAAATGTTATTTGGAAGTTCTGATTATGTAATATAAGTTGCTTCTCTTGTTTATCTTCTTTGAATTCGACAATGTTTAGCCGATCCTCATTTTCTGATGTTCGTTCTTCAAGAGCTGAAGTTCTATTTTCAGTAGAGTATACTCTGGTATTGGTATCTTCCAGTGAAGATGTGAATTGGTTAACTTTGTTTTTCAATTCTGATAGCTCTGCTACTTCTCTTTTCAGAATGTCCATTTCTTTGTATAGCTGATCTTTCATCTCATGGAACTGCTCCTTATTTCCCTGTAGATGTTGTCTCTCATCTCTTGAAATTGTTCTCTGATCACTTTCCTTATTTCATCTCTCATCTCTTTGATTAAATTACTAATCATAATGTTGATACAATATCTTTAGCTTTCATCTAGGGCCCCAGCTATGGGATCCTTGGGTGGAGAGCTGTGAGGTTGAGGAGGTGAGTTATGTCCCCTTTTCCTCATTTTCAGAATCAGAGAGCATGTCTTGTAGCTCAACCTTTTTACTCTTGGCAGAGTAATTGTAGTTTCTTATGGCTTTGCTTCATTGTGATGGGGAGCTATTTGGTTAATACAGACTTAAAGATGCCAGATCGTTCTGAGAGAACTTGAGAGGCTATAGGTGCAGATACTAGCCCATTTCAACTAAAACAGATGTGCTGATGACAATCACAATAGTAGCAGTTTTCTTTGAGAGAGCTCTCACAATATATTATGATAGCAAGCAAGTACCCATTTTGAAGAGTGTCTGTTTCTTCAGATAACAGGGTCTCTGAAAGTGGGGAGAAGACATGACAAGGAAGTCAAAGAGTTGAAATGAGGAGGTATAATAGAACACCTGCCTTAGCGTAAAGAGGAACAAGGGATTAGGGGGGAGTAGGTTATTCTATTAGGAATAAGGAAAACATAGAATTTGGGTGCAGGTGGGGTAAAGACTTTGGGTGAAGATGAGAGAAAAATGCTAATATTTAGGAATTACCAGAGTACAGGGGAGGAAGAGGTTAGTATTTGGCATGGTTCTCTTCACTCACCAGAAGCTGAGGCTATTTGCTATCATGAAATATTTTCCTGGTTGGAATCCAATGGTAAATGGATAACAGTTGGGTTCAAGAAGACACAGAAAAAGTAAGAGCCAATCACCAATACATACAAATGGATAAATATTTATATCCACCAACACCAATTTTAGTACTAATCATAAAGCAAAAAAGGATAGAAGGAATAAAAAACACAGTGACGATAAAATTTTTAAAATATTATAATCAAGCTGGATCTCCATTTAAAAAAATTTAAAAAATTAAAAATGAATTTTAAAAAAATCAAGAGGCATACGAAAAACAACACAAAACTAGTTGAGAAAGTTCTGAGTTTTTTGCCCCCTAGGTCAGCGAGTATGTACTGTGGGGGGATGTGTTCAAATCTGTCATCTAGCTGGGAATTCTTCACAGTTGAGCTTGATGGGGGAGAAGAAGTTTGGATAAGTCCAGTGATCTGGATTTTCTTAGAGAATCTCCTCAAAATTTTCTGTTGCAAAGGAGTATGAGAACCTGCTGTCTCACACTTCTTGCAAAGATAGATTTCAGCTCCCCTTGGGCTATGATTACTTTCTGCCTGTCCACACTTTAGAATTTCTTGGGCCTAGGGCTCAGAAGCTTTAGACAATCTAGTTGATCCTAGTGTAGGTGTGTGGGTCTCTGACTGATCCAAGGAGAGTGTTCAGCCTGAAATTCACTGCCTCAGGATCACTGGAGACACTCTCTGTGTGACTTATGATCTTCAGCAGTCCCAAGAGCTGCTGTGTGGGGTTGACAGAAACCCGCAAAGGATGGACCAGATTGTGCCAGTGCTTATGTGGTTCTCAGTTGCAACCACTAGGGGGCGCCCACCTGGAGAGGTCAAGGCCTACATAGTCTTGGCCTTGCACAGGGCTCAGATGCTAAGGGGAAGCCCACGCTTTCCCTTTTATTCAAAGCTTCCTGAGGCCGATATCAGATCTTGCCTTGTTAGAAAGTTACAGGTCACTTTTGCAGTGGAGAGGCTGAAGCAGACAATCCCCTTGAGAAGGATGTTCCCTGCTGCAGCAAGCTCTGTTCATAGACTCCTCCTATTTGGGTGTGTAGAGAGCCAGGCAGAAGGTCACCATCCAAGAGGTTTGCGAGCTGGAGAGGGGATTCAAAGTTCCACACAGCCCCCAGGGTAGATGACCAAGTGGGGAAACAGTAACTTGTCTCTTTCTGATCGTGGGGACTGAGACCCCAAGTCGCTGTTGAGCAACCCGCCCTGCTCTTGCATACTGGTGTGAGCAATTATGTTAAAGGACTTTAAAATCAGCTCTTGTAAACCGTGAACATGGGTGGAGAATCATTGTCTGCTGTGATTGAGTTAAAGATCTTTTGTTGAATCCTCTCTTCCCCCGGGTCTGCCAGTAGCGACCGGAGGTGGAGAGGGGAATCCCAGCACAACACAGCCCCTTTGGGAGATGGCCAAAATTCAGGGTGGTAGATTCTGGATTTCTGACCATGGTGGCTGAGACCTCAAGACTGTTTTTTGCTGAGCAACCAGCCCCGCCCTCAGGGAAATGTCACAAAGGCGAGCTGGCTGCTGCTGCTCACACAAACAGCTGTAAGTTCCTTAATATGAGCTATTAATTCCTAGAGCTTTATACCAAGTTCATGTATATTAAGAGCGATCAGTTCAGGGGATTCGCAACTGGATTAGGGTATTTGATTAGGAAACTTGCTCCATTTCCTCCACTCCAGATTAGCTCCCCTCCCCCAGGTGTGGGGCCGATTGTTCGGGCAGGCGCCAGAATCTTCTTGTTTATATTCGTTAATGCACCATGCTATTCCTTTGGAGTTAAAAAAAATTAGCGGGGGGAAGTAATGTTCCCCCACACTGGGAGCTTTGTCCTACCATAGGAATCCTCATGCACTCCACTCCTGCAGCCAAAGGTGTTTCTCAGGAACATCTCGGAGTCACTGCTGGTGGGGTGGTCACCATCTTGTGGTCCCTTGAATACCTTACTTTTAAACCAAAGTTGTTATTACTACATATGACAAGTGTAAAGTATTTTTTGCCCAGATGAACAACCCCCCGAAACACCAACTCCTTTGTCTTCACTAAATAGCAGTTTTATTTCTTTACTCATCTGCAGTATTGATTGAATATAAATAAAAAGTGACCCTGTTTGCCCATTCCTGAAAGAGTTTTGTAAATTTTCTCCTTTCACTGCATAATAAACACTTTGTAGTTAAAATAATGAAGGGTATTCTAGATACATCTTGCACAGTGTGTGTTGCTTTTAAGTATTACAGATTAAAAAAATCCTTTAAAGTAGGAATTTACCCTCATTTTTCCATTTTGCTAAAAAGTAGCATTTTTAATGTCATAGTCTGTAAAATTACATTTTTTTTAGATACACATTACCAATCTCTGAAAGCAGCTGAAGAATAGCTGTCTCTTTAAATAGTAGTAGTATGCCTTGAAGCATAGCAGGAAAACTGAGTTATTTAGAATAAAAATCTGACACCTTATATTTCAGTTATTTATTCAATATTGATATTGAAAATATGGTTTCTGCTCAACAAGCTCACTATTAAAAAGGAGCAAAAAATAGAACATAGAACTGCCAGTAACAGAAAAATATTAAGCTGTCAATGCTATGAGTTTGTATATCCAAAGTGGAAGTATATCCATCCTCTTTCCTACCTCCTTCCTCTCAGCTGCAGTATAGAAAGGTTTTATCCATCATACCTGTTTCAGGACTTTCAATTTAAAATAGAAAAGAGCCTACTTATTTATCTTGTTTTTTCCTGTGATATATTATAAGGATAAAAGTTGAAAATGATAGAGTATAATGAACACATATTAAACACTAACCACACACAAATACATGTCTGTATTATTCAATTTAGAATCCTTGTGATGACAAACGCCATAGAGACATATGGTCTAAAGAAAAAACCTGTGATCGCTTACCAAAATTCTTGGTAATAGGACCCCAGAAAACTGGTAAGAACTTTTAATGCCATGATTAACCAAAGAGTATAAATACAAGTGAGTATACAGTGAATTCATAAACTTTCTATAAAATTTATGGATGAATAGCATGTTATCCTCTTACATAATCTTTATTTAGCTCACTAATATCCTTAAAAGTGCTTCTTAAACTTTTTTTAAATGAAAAGGATGAAATAGATGTTACATAGGTTGAATATCTGGCAGGTTATTTGGTGGCATATGTTATTTTTTTCCCAAAGATCTTCATTTAAAAATATTGTTACTATTTCTAAAAGGAAAATTAATCATATTTAGAAAGTGACTAATAGGAGTTTGTGAAAATTCAAGAGGGATGCATATAAATACATAGAACAAACCCCTCCAGAGCATTAGTTTTTACTCTACCATCTCCCTGATATAATTTATTTGTAAATAATGTCTTGCATAGATGATTATTTTTAAAAAGTCTAAAAGATATCTGAGAAGCAGAATTCGTAGACATAAACAAAAGTTTGTGCTAACAAAGTATTTATTCATACCCAGGAGAAGAATTTTATACCTTTTCCTAAATTGTTGTGCTTTTTTTCCCCCATAAACTTCTTGTTTTTGTAAAAATCAGTATTTAAATGAAGCCCAGCGGAAGCTTTAAAATGCCAGGCATTCATGTATCTTGTGAGGTGTGATAAATTATTTGAGGCTCTGGGGTTCTGGCTTCAATGGAAAACAGCCATTTCAACTCTATCATTTGCCATCCCTCTCTGGAAAAAAACTGAGGAAAGTTCTGTGCAAGGTCCACCTGGAGTTCAGTATTCACATTCTTTTTCCTTAGCCCCATTTGAAAATATCAATCTGAAAACAATAAGTTTGAGGAATTCTTTTCTTGCCCTTATTTACTTCTCTTCTCCTTATCTATCTAAAGTCAAAGGCACCTAGGAGAACTTTGAACCTGTATTCTTTTCAGTGAACCCCCACTGTCCTCACAGGACCTGATCACAGCTTCCCTGCTTTAGAAGGCCCTCTAGCGGATGCCTCTTCTCTGCTGGGCTGGAAGTGCAGCTGCTTTAATATCATAGTTAGATGACAGAATAATTACTGGTCATCCCAAACTCATTTAGGTTTCCAAATGTTTGTGTTACTACATGGATCTGATAGTTGGCTTTGGAAAAAAGTATTGAAAATTACTCCTTTTTATGGAAATTGGTTTTTCCCAATGTTAATGAGCTGTAATATACATACATTGAAATTCAACCATTTTAGATGTACAATGTGATGATTTTTGGCATAATCATGTAACCACCGCCACATTCAAATTATAGAGGAGTTCTGTCCAAAAAAATATCTCGAGACCCCTGGACTGTCAGTTCCTCCAAACCCTATCCCATCACCAGCCAAAGGCAATAACTTTCTATCACTATAGTTTTACCTTTTTTAGAATTTCATATAAATGGAACAATACAGTGTACAGTCTTTTGTGTTTAGCTCCTTTTATTTAGAATGATACTTTGCGATTCATCCATGCAATATCTATCAACAATTTATGAAACAAAAATATTTCCTCATATCAGTTCCATAAGAACTAAGTAGCTTTATTTTTCCACACTTGGTGTGTGTGTGTGTGTGTGTGCGTGTGTGTGTGTGTGTGAGATCAGATTCTGGGGATTGAACCCGATGACTCTTTACCACTTTACCATTGCTCTATGTCCATGTCCCCAGCTTTTTTATTTTGAAACAGGGTCTTGCTAAATTGCTGAGAGTCTCCCTAAGCTACCGAGGCTGGAATCAAACTTGTAATCCTCCTGCCTCAGCCACTAGAGTCATAGGTATGCACCACACTAAATACTTTTATTTTTAACTTTAGCTTCATCAGAAGCATTTTCCTGGATAATTTTGTATAGATTTCTAGTTATCTAGATATACAAATATTTTTCAGTGACAAAAATAAAAAATGTAAAGCTTTATGATGTTTATTTAAATGACTATGCTTATTGTCATGTACTTGATTTAATATTGATAAAACAGTTTATCAGCCTAAAGAATACATGTAGGTAAAGCATAAAACTCATAAACCACAGATCTATTTTTAGACCACTGATAAATTACATTTTTCCCTGACTATGCAAAGTAATTACATTATATCCATTTTTTCTGTTTGTCCAATTGATGCTGGCCATGAAACTCTATTTTCAAAAAGCAATATGATTTAATATAATTCATAAAAATAGATGTCAGAGAATAAGTTTTTGAAATACTTTAGAAAAATTAATCAATTCATTTTTATAAGTCATTCTTATCTTCACAAATATTTATTCTTTCCATTGAAAACAAAAAGACTTTAGGACTAAGGGTGTAGTTTAGAGGCACAGTGCTTATCTAGCATGCACTAGACCCTGGGCTCCATCCCTAGCACTGTTAATAAATAATTTAATTAATTAATTAATTAATTAAAATATATGGTATCATAATTATATTATTGAGATACAAATATTTTAGTATATTTACTTTAATTCTAAATTATATTTCAATAAATTTATTTTTTAAAATGCCTTACAAATATTCAAATATAGCACTAAATCGGCAGTACTTTCACACAGAATATCTCACTGGACCCTGATCAAGTCTTGATAGCTAAGTGTTTTCTTCTCCGGTACACAGACAAAAAAATTGAAATTCAGAAATGTTAAATATTTTTAGTTCAAGTTCACATAGCTGGTAAGTACTAAAAACAAAACTTTTGACCCTAGGGTTTAACTGACATCAAACTGAATGCTCTTCATACATTACTGTGAATTTAAAGTAATATAGGGAGGTTTTGCCTGTTAAGTTTAATGCGTTACCATAAGTATCACCAGAGAATTTGTTAGAAGTGCATATTCTTCAGCCATACCACAGTCCTGCTGAATCAAAAATTGGGAGATAGGTCTCAATTATCTGTGTTTTAACAAGCCGTCTAGTGAATCTGATGCATGCTAAAAATTAAAGAGCACTCATTAAGTCAAACTTAAGAAGAACGTTTTTACTTCATAGATCATTGTATTTCTGTATTTATTCCTTACAGTTCTCTGTGATTGTATATAAAATGTTCATTGTTTGGCTCAAATGTAATTTATAAACACTATCTTTTTCAATTTGTTTATTTGAAAGTATTTAATTATTTGAAAAGTAGTAATTTTAACAATTTTCTCTTGTATAGATATGGTAGATTTAAATACAATGCTAAGAAAAGGTTATCAAAGACATAAGAAATTCATTGTTGTGAAAATAGCAAAATGACAGAGCAAAATTAGAACAGTAATTTCTCCAAGTGAGAGAAATATTGTGAGGCCAAATCTGATTGCTATTCCTATGCATCAACCTGGCCTATTTTATCAATTTGTTTAAACTATAATCATATTACAATAGAAAAGTAGAAACTGAGGGATATGATTTTCTCCTAGGAACATTGAATATTTAGTCCAGAAATATTAAATATTATTAAATATCAAATTTATATGGTGATCTTATAAAAAACACTCACAGTTTTAAGTACATGGTAAAATCTTTGAAAAACTGAATCCAAACTTCCTTGCTTTCTCCTGTAGTAGTCTGATTAAGTTCCATGCTTTACCTCCTAATTTAGATTTATAAAACCGTAATAGTATAGTTTATGACATTGTCACTTTGAAAAAATAATTCACACTCTTGCTCCACAATAGTGATAAATTTGCAAGGACATCTGTGATATGCAATTTTCTTTCCAATAAAATGCTAATATTTTAAGTTTTTTCACTAATAAATAAAGGGCATTTTTTTTCTAAATTTAGTAATTTCAACAATCTTGACATTACTTTTTAAAAGTACACTTAAGTTTATGGAAACTGTTTAAAGATTAAGTTCCGTTTAATTAACTTTCATCAACCTCAGGAAGAATTTTTTAAATTTTGTTGAGGAGTTGAGTTATTGTACAATCATAGATGCATATGTAACAACACTATGATATGCCCCTGATCCTAATCCAGAGTCACTCCCACATCACCCACACTCCCGTCTCTTGACTCTTCTACATTTCCCCCCATAACAAATATAAATGTCTCTCACTCTTTCTATATGTGTGTGCGTGTGTGTGTGTATGTGTGTGTGCATTTTCCAGAATTAAATGATAGCATAAATATTATTTGACTGGGGAGTAAAGAGTAAGCTACATTATTGACTGTCTCCCCTATATCCCTCCCTATCATCATCCTTCCCTTTTCCCTTCCTTGCACCTCTTCCCTCCCACCCACCCCCCACATATCTATGGTTCCCCTAGATAGTGTTGCTTTCACGTTGGTGATTCTAGTACATGAGTTGACCCAAGCCTGGGTTTTGTTCTAGCCTCCACAAATGAGGGAAAACATTTGACCCTTGAGTCTGGGTTTGGCTAATTTCACTCAGCATAAATTCTTCCATTGCCATCCCTTCACTTTTGAATGCTGTAATACTGTTTCTAAAAGCTGAGTAGAACTCCATTGTGTATATATATACCACAGCTTTTTGGATCCATTTATAGAAGAACCAAACTGCCAATTTTGGTATTATAATTTATTGACTAATGACATATTTCATTTATTTAGTGCTATATTAGGATCAAACTACCTTCATGTTCATTATATCTTTTATCCTCAGGAAAACACATGAAATATATAAAGACTTAAGAAAACTGAAACAAAGAGAAGCTAAAAGCCCCATGCCACAGACCAAGTAATTGAATGTTTGAGTTAAAATCAAAAGCCGGTTCTTCTTATCCCTGAAAGTGGCATCTTTTCACACCCCCTCATCTCCAATTTTTACAATTGTTTCTTCTTAAATTCTGGTTATCTATTCAGTTTAAGCCAAGGAGTAATTATAATGAATCTTGTTGGATCATTATAATATTTAATTTGTTAATGACTTTGAAATGCTAATAGTTGGAAACTGTTTTTTTATTTCATTAATTTCTAAATCTCTGTTGTCTTTTCAGGTACCACTGCTTTGTTTTTGTTCCTGGTTATGCATCCTTCCATCCTTAGTAACTCCCCCAGCCCAAAAACCTTTGAGGAGGTACAGTTCTTTAATAGAAATAACTACCACAGGGGGATTGATTGGTAAGATGGGTTATTAGTATGAATATAAAAGTATATATACTGTGCACAGTATAAATTTAGCACTAATATTTACAAATATATAAATTTGTAAACACAAATAAAAGTTGCTTTCTGTGTCTTGGAAATTGATCAAATAACATGGAGGCATACAAAAATTATTCCTAACAAAACTTCTCAGTTTATGAAAGGAAAGGATTTGTTGCCTTAAGAGGCCCACATGTAACTTCAAACGGCATTAATAATCTATGATGATGATTACAGACATGAAATTAGAAAAACAGCACCATACCCAAGAATTTCATTTTTTGTGTTCATAAGAAAACATTTTCAAAACTTTCTGTTGTGCACTTTTCAATAGATGATGTAATAGTTCTTGTATATTATTTTCTATTTTGTTTTAGTATAAAAGGCAAAATAACATTCGATGTATAGAACTAGAAATCTGTGCATATTTCATGAGTAATGAAAGCAATAAAACTACCAAAAATATACAAACTTTATTTTTTACCTTTGAATTTGACTTGGAAATATATTAGGCATCTGAAGAAAATAGCTAAAATGTGGAATTATAGATACATACTAACTATAGTATATAGTATAAATGGATGGTACAAGGTAACATTTTAATCATAAAATATGTCTTGAAGTCTTGCTGCTAAGGTATTATGCTGGAATGAGAGTAAGATAAAGGATTGATTTTTCTAGGCCATGCACATAATTATTTTACATTAACTTTAGCATGAAGAGTCATGTATGTTAACTTCTTTTGTCAAATTGCATGATCTCAATTTTATAAGTACCAATTACCTCAAAAGTTGTTTATGGGCAGTCTGAATGGAAAGATAAAGGATTGGGTAAAATTTCAATGCCTACTAGAATTTACATATACTATGATTGTTATGTATGTCACTGCCAATTCTTCTGTAGAGAGTTTGATATTGATAAATTGTGTGGTATTAAATAACAGCAAGGTGAATTGAGAAATCATCAACTACTTCAGCTGCTACTTGACCATTGACTCAAATATATGTGCCAATGTGTTGTAGAATAAAATATTAACATCCACACTAAAAGACTTCCTTAGAGGTATGGCAAATGCAATATGTGAAGTCCCTGGAACATAAGAATAACTATGGGAATAGTTAATTTTTTGCTGTCATGAATTGTGTCATTTTTTATCATAAACCAATAATGTGTATAGGCACCGTAATAACAAAAAGTCTCTTAAGCAAGGGACAAGAAGAGGACACAAATAAATAGAAAGCAATGAAAATTCTTAAATATAACACACTAAAACTACCCAAATATAAACACTTTTGATTGACAAAGTATTCATTTATAAAAAGTGATTAATGCAAATAACAAAATAATGGTAACTTGAATTTCAATTTAAAATGGTAATTTTAGTTTTTCTCTCAACAGCATCAAATATTTACATTTGTCAGACTGGCCTGATTTCTCTATGAAGCATCAACTACCCAGCTGTCCTTTTAGATCATAGTTTCACATGGTGTATCATTGTGGATCTCAGTTCTAGGGTCATTTAAAAAATTAACTTAGGCACAGTTAGTTAATCAAGATTCATGAATCTTCATTTTTGGAGAACTGGAGAAAACTAGAGCCGCATTAGCAAACAAGCAGCTTAGGGTACACACAAAGTAGGACTAATAAAAATGAGAAAATGTTATCTTTAACATAATAGTTAAGATCTGCAATTAGAAGTTCTGAGAAAAATATTTGATTTATGAATGCATTTAAGTTTAATATGTTAAGGGTAGGTGTTATTGTTTTGAATAACATAGAGATTAGTAGAGAGTTGGAGTGGTATCTGGAAAGCTGTACAATCCTGTTAACATTTAGAACCCCTAAAGTTATAATGTGGCAAAGTTAAAAATATGCAGAGTAAAAGCAAATAGCAAATAAATGTTGAGTATTGCAAAAACACATCTTTCATATTAAAAAGCAAGGCTGAGGGGCTGGAGAGGTGGCTCGGCAGTTGCGGCACTTGCCTGGCAAGCATGAGTACAAGAGTTCAAACCCCAGCATCACATAAGCATCCAAGTGTCTGAGGAATGAAAGTCACATGAAAAACTAAAGAAACAAAAAAAATTGCTTCTCTCTTTCTCTTTCTTACTGTGCCCTTTTGGAAAAAAAAAATAGCAAGGCTGAGGTGAGGTGTTTGTTTAATGGAAGTATCAAAACTTGAGGAAGATGGGCATTCATTTCTAACCCCAAATTGTTAAAATATTCTATGTGCTTGCTAATTCTTCAGATAATCTGAATATAAATGTTCCAAAAGTGAAATTTTTGGAGGAGCTTCTAGCTCCCATTCTAAAAATATGAACCTCAGTTCCCTTTATTTACTTGTTTATTGATCAAACCTTTTTCAAGTGCCTTTAACTATGTAATTACAAGCCCCTGTACTATGGTGTGAACATGTAGGTGAACAAAAACTGGACCTTGCCTTCTCTGTGAGCTTCTAAGGCCAGGAAAATCAACACAGGGTACGACCAACATCCAGAACTAAGTAGGTTTCAAAGCCTAAACTGTTCCAGCTATAAAAGACTGCAAGTAAGGTAGGACAATTTTTATTTTTTATTTATTTATTTATTTATTTATTTTTTAAAGGGAGGGAGAGAATGAGATAGAAAGAAAAAGAGAATAAATTTTATTTATTTTTTCATCTGGCCTTTGCTTTTCTGACTCAGTTGTATATGTGGTGCTGGGGTATGAACCCCAGGTCCTCACACATACCATGTAAGCCCTCCAAGTGTGGAGCCACCGCTCAAGCCCCAGAGGGCAATTTTCAGAAAATAAAAATTTTCTAATTGTAGCACCTCTGATATTCTTTTTTTCAGTATGTGGACTCTTTCTAAAAACAAGCAAGCTCGAGGCAAGCTTGGATCAAACAAGATACCACAGTCATTACTGATAACCTTAGTACCCCAGAACCAGTATGAGCTTTAAATAATATCCCCAAATGTGGCACTCTCTGTAATAGAGAGTACACCAGAAGAGATAGACCAAACTCTCCCCCAAAGTTTTGTGTATATCTGAAAGAAGGCCAGATCGACCAATCACCAGCAATGCAATTCCTAGAAAACATTAAAGAATTTCTTTACTCCTCTGAGTATTAAGATATCACTCTGTTGGGCCAGTTATACTTTTCAGTGCCTTAACAACTGGAATTATCACCAGGAATGTTGTTATGTGAAATGATGAGATCTCACAATTGAACCATCTGTGAAACTCTTACATGATTCTGAAGAAAACACTCTCTGAAAAGAAGTCATCGCTTGCATGTTAATGACTGTTTAGTAATTATTGAACTACCTTTTTTTGTTTGCCCACAGTCATGGAGGCTTATGAATTGAAGGGATTGGTGGTGGAGAGTGAAACAATTATTATAAAATGTAAGAGTCCCCAGAAGCCTTTAAAAAATCCATTTTCCTTCAAAATGTGAATCTTTTTGCATTAGAAATATATATGGTCAAATGCTGATTTAGTTACACTTGACAACTTTTATTCTTTAATACAGGACATTAAACAGAATCCTCCATTTCAGTGTTTGAGACTACAGATATCTCTGTATACTCTTGATAAATAGAGGGTACACACAATAAAGATATAAGTCCTAATCTTGGGAGTTTTGGTAGGGTTTTATATATGGAAATATACACATACTTTTTAATGTTTTATTGTAATTACTCCAAAGAGATTTAAATGGTTCTATATGACAGAAACAAAAAAAGCAATATTTACAACAGATCTGTTCTGCTTTATGGTTAATTATAATACCAGTACAACACATTAGTGGAGATAAAATTACTGTGATAAATTAAAGCATGGTTTGTCTAATTCCTTTAAAATATCTTTGAACTGAGCATATCATCTGTTTTGATCAAATTTTCTGTTTGAATATTTATATTTTCCTCTGTACAATATTAATAAATTTAGATATTTTTAAATAGTTTGATTATTGTTGCAAGGTGATCATCTTTTGTCTACATTTCTGTTATTTCTTACCTTTTTCTGATACTAAGCAAACAAAATATATATAGAAAAATATTTTTAATATGCATTGCTAGTTTTTTGGGTATGTTTTCCATGCTAACTGTAGACAACTAATGCCTCAAAAGAAAAAAAAATGTTTAGCAAACAAATGAATATGTGGAATACCTCAATTGTTTTCAGTCACTAGGTATAAATGTAAAACAGGGTCTCATTTTTAGAAAAATATTTCTTCACTAGGTATATGGATTTCTTCCCAATTCCATCTAATGTTACTACTGACTTTCTGTTTGAGAAGAGTGCCAATTACTTCCACTCAGAAGAAGCTCCCAAGAGAGCTGCTTCCCTGGTCCCCAAAGCCAAGATCATCACTATTCTCATTGATCCATCAGACAGAGCATACTCCTGGTATCAGGTAAGGATGAGTGAATCCAAATGGGAGAAGGGGAGTATGGCAATGGAAGGTCATTTTTTGTAATAGCCACCATCTCAGGTATTATTAACAAAATAGAATATCTGACACTTGGTTAATATTAGCCAAAAAGTAGAAGACTTTTCATTGGCTTTACTGAAAAAAAATTTCTCCATTAATCCTTAATTGTTGTTAAATCAATGTATTTAATAAAATATATTAATGTAAAAAAGAAATTAAATTAAAATATAATAAAATATGTACTTATCTTTAGAATTAGTGAGGCAGAATTATACGGATATATATATATATATATATATATATATATATCCACATATATACATATGCATATATAGTGTGTGTGTGTGTGTGTATATTTTTTTCCATGTACTCTGTGTTTCCATTTGCATTATAAGCATGAATTTTTAACTCAACCTTTTTTATCCAATACATCTATTATTTTCTAAAGGGCTAAATAGTAAAAATTTTCAGGTTTTAAGTGGTAGAAGGTTTTCATTGTGAATATGTCATTGTATTTTTAAAGCAGCCATAGATGATATGCAAATGAATGAGCATGGTTGTGTTACAGTAAAATTTATTTACAAAAACAGACTGTAGAACATAGATTATTGACCCCAACTCTGAAATAATTAAAATAACTGCTTGTACTGAAGAAGCAACTTAGTGGCAAAGCTTACACAATAATTTTTCATCCCTGGAAACCCAATCTGTCTCAACCTATTCTAAGCCTCTTTCTCATATACTCATTTTCATCATGTCTCTGATGTTAGTTAAAACTTAGCATAGATATCAACACTCGGAAATAATTTAACAGTCTCTAATTAATACCTTCGCATAAAATATAAAATATATTTTATTTAATAATTCATTAAAAAGAATAGAGAAAAAACTGTCATTTTAATCATAAAATGGTAATGTCCAATAAAAAGCATTCAAAATTACACATAAGAGCATAACAAAACTGAGTCAGCATCTTGTTTCCAGGATCCTTTTTTCATCATGCTCAATTTTGTAATTTAAATGTTTTCCAACTATTCATATTTTCATCCATTCATTCAATAGTTTTAATGACAACTATGTGCAAAGTATTGTTCAAGTATTGTTCTAAAGTAATATGAAGATATGCTTATAAATGTGGTTGCTATACTTGAGACTGGAGAAATACTGTATATTCAAACAAATTAGAAGTAAGTGATGGACTGACAGATCCATTCAATGATAAAGCCCATCTTAAAGACAACGGGGGATGAGTTAGATTTATTAAATAGCTGCAGCAAAGGTGCCCAGACCCCAGAAGAACTAGTGGGCAATTCTCTAAAGAAGAAAATAATTTATATGGGGAGAAACTGAAGTGAAATTAAAATGAAAGAGTGGTCTGAGAGGAGCAAACCTAACTATGTTTAACGAAATTATTAGTAGCCCTTGTTACAAAAGCAGACTGAGGCTTATATTTTCTTGGAAACTGTGAAGTTAAGATGAATGTGGAATGTTGTATATACAAAATCTCTTAACCTGCAACTCTGAAAGGGAATTGGATATAAGATAATTTTCTGTGTACCAAATGACACACACTCAGATACTCCAGGAAGGGGTGGGTAGGGGATGTTCCACTATAACTGATATGATTTCAAGCAGCTAACCTCTTGAAAATTATGATATTAAAGAATATAATTCATTACCATCAAGAAACATTTGTTAGCTTTAAAAAAAAAAGCAATTTTTCCAGGTTCACAAGTGGAAGAAGATGTTTTGGAAAGATTTTGTGACACGGACAGAGTGGAGAAAGGTCATACAAAGCATAAAGAATCCTAGATAGGTATAAGGACAATAACATGTATAGGGAGTGGAGACATGCTGGAAAACCGAGATCCATAGAAATCCACAATTCCACATTAATCATTTAACACCAAATCTATAGCCATTTTTTTTCAAAAAATCAAAACATATAGCAGATTGGCAATTGATAGATTTGATTTTGCATCTTTTACCTTTTCAACCAGAAATTTGGAGAAAAGGGAAATAGGCCTTAATTGACTCAAAAATAAAGAAAACAATGGAACTCAGCAATGATTTAGACCCTGAAAAACAGAATTTGCAGAAAACGAAGGTTTCAAGGCAGCAAGCTAACAAAACACTGTAAATATTGCAAATAAATCGCCCCATTAGGGCAAAATGCAGGCCTTAACAAAATCTAGTATAGTTTATAGTATAGTAATTTGAATCCCAATTGAAGCCATTTTGCTTTTCAACTTGATGTGGTAAACATTCACAAAGTTACTACTAAGTCTGAATATTGGTCAATTTAGGGAAAAAGTTATTTTCTCAAATCCATGGACCTGAATCTGAATCATTATGAAACACTTTCGAATTTCGATTGCTGCTTTTTGTGCTTTCTGCACAATAAATGATTCTGATTCATCACAAAGTTTATCATTAGATAATCATTAGATAATGGTAATCTTTAAAAGCTAGATAATGCATGATAAAAGCCTTGGTTTACGGATAACGTACATTTCAGTTTTCAGTACTTTTCTCCATTTTAAATAGCTAACACGGCTTCTCTGATCTAAAACTACATTACTAGGTGGAGCAAAAATATTTGGCAGAACTAGTAGAGTGCCTACGTATTATGAATATTCCCTAGGCATGGTGAATGTTTTGTTTATGGACCTAAAAGGGGACATTGATGCAACTTACAAAAGTTTACTTTCAGAATAAAACACATACACCAAGGAAACAACTCAGTAATGTTGGTTAAGGAATCCTATCAATAAGAATTTAGCCTCTACAAAAGAAGTTTTTTAAAGATATGTACTCATCAGTGTCATAATTTTAAATTTTGATGCTTCAGGCAAACATTTCATCCTTTATTAATTTCAAAACAAATAATTCTCCAGCAGTGAGGGACTCCTTCTTATAGCTTTAAGACTTGTCAGAAACATTGGTTTTTAATTATTTATGACCATAACCCTAGTTAGTATAATTTTCCATCTTTTCATCAGCATCAGCGATCACATGAGGACCCTGCAGCTCTGAAGTTTAGCTTCTATGAAGTAATTTCAGCCGGGCCCCATGCACCCTCCGAACTTAAAACCTTGCAGAGGAGATGTTTGGTCCCTGGGTGGTATGCCAGCCACATTGAGAGATGGCTTGTTTATTTCCCTCCCTTTCAGGTATGGAGCAATAAAAATTTAAATCATGTAACAGTCTCATTAAGTAGATCAGTTTGCCTCAAGAATAGAGGAAACTTACTCATTAAAACTACTAGCTTTTTACTCCTTACTTGTAAATTACAGATTGTGACAAAGAAAAATACATAGGCAGAGGTAGAAAAAAGGTTAAATTTTCTGAAAGTATTTTAGAGTAATTTTCCATGTTCCATTTTCTGATGCCTTGCCTGATTGCAAAGAGTTTCAAAAGCTTCTTTATGAGATCCTGATTCTTATTCTGACATAAATAAAGCTTAATGGGAGCCTCTTCACTAAACAAAGCAAATATTGTTTGGTTTAATTAAATGCAATCATTTCACTTCTAAAGAACCTTGCTGATTTTTTCCTAAATCCTATGCTTTTCTCAGATTTCTTGCTTTCTTTTGCCTTTTATCATCAAAGATCACCAAATCAAACCCTTTGGATTGTATAAACAATCTAATGATATCAGATGTGGTGGGTACCTGAATGTTTAAAACTGCAGTGTTTTCTATGATAGCTGTTAGCACTTCCAGTTAACTCAGTTTATATTAAAATCAAACAAAATCTAAAATGCAGTTCGTTATTTGCATTAGCCACATTTCAAATATTCAATAGCTACTTGTTAAACAGCTATGGAACATATTTATTATTACAGAAAGTTCTATTAAACAATTTAAATCTAGACTGGATAAAAATATTGGATAGTAGGTATGGGCCAGAGTTGCAGTACAGGGTTCGTGACCTTCTGTCCTGGTCTTCTGTCATTTATCCTGCTAGGCCCACCCTCTCCAGAGTAACAAATTCTTCCCCTTAGTTTCTTGAGGAATTATGTCCATGTTCAGATTCTCTGAGAATTCTTACTTTTTTCTCCATATGAATTATCAAAATATTTCTTCAAACTTTACAGTGCTACTCCTGAATGGAATTGGAAAAATAGTCAGGTCTTCTGTCTCATTATATCTGGGCTTATTTTAACTTTGATCTTTTAGGTAATGCTCCTTTCCAAATCAATAATGGAGTAATCACTTTTTAAAAAAATATTTGGTTTACATTTGTGATTTTGTAGTAAAATTTCTAAGCTCCCTCGATCTCACAACTGGCTTTTTTTCTTTTTTTTTTTTTTTTTTTTTTTGCTTCTATAGTGTTTGTAGAACTTTACGGATAATAAAATGTGAATGTGCTTAATTAGCATGATTCATTTCTTTTCTCAGCTCATTAACAAGGGCTATGTGATTGTATCTGATAACAATGCATGCAAATCCCCTTAGGAAAACATCTCTGAATAAATTCAGAAGGCAGAAATTTTTCATTATATAGTTAACATGTCTTTTTTCAAAGTGATTTGACTTTTTATTTCTTTGGTAATTTAGTTACTAATTATTGATGGACAACAGCTAAGAACTGATCCTGCTACGGTGATGGATGAAGTACAGAAATTTCTAGGAGTTTCTCCTCATTATAATTACTCAGAAGCTTTAACGTAAGTTTGTATTATTAATTAAAGTTTCATCAGAGAACTAATTTTAAAGAAATTATTGTTTGGTGATGCAACTGTCAGGTTAGATGTTCAATACCTACTAATTATTTTTCAGCTCAACATTAACCACTTGGAGAAGAACATGAACAGTGTAATGAAGAAAGGTCCTAAATCCTCTGTTGATTCTTAAATATGCTTTCCTCTGGAAGAAAAGTAGATAAAAAAATCAGTTGTCATTCTTAAAACAAACAACAAACCTTAAAGGTAGCCTTGAAATAAGTTGTAACCACTGACTTATTTAACAGACAATATTTGGAATTCTTAGAAGTATGAAAATGTTAGGTGATGTAAGAAATGACCTTTGTGCAGTTTTTTTTTTAAAGAGAGAAGGATAGTCGGGGGGAGGGTTTGTTTAGTATTTTTCATATGGCTTTTGTTGCTCCAAGACTTTGCTGTGCACATGGTGTTGATGATGCCAGTTTTGTGGATGTCAGTTCGTATCCTCCTGGAGTAGAAGAGGGACACCAAGGCAAGCGTAGTAGACAGACTATTTTATAGAAAGTAAAGCATAAGGAAAAGAGCAGACTTTCTCCAGAGTGGAAGAAGGGGTCAGAGCCTAAGAGGCAGTAAGGTTTGCCCTTTTTATATGCTGTCTTCTCCTCAATTGATCATTGCTTCCCTGCTCCTGTACCTAGGACACGGCCTCAGGAAGTTCTGGTCTAGTCTTTGGTTCATGCCTCAGGCACCAATAGAAAGAATGTGGTTGCTTCCTTAGCAGAAGAGAGTGCATTTGGACTCATCTTGACAGACCCTTCTTATTAGCATTGGGGAGATCAAATTGATCTTAAAGGAAAAGAACCGGTTTTACCTTGATTGACTCAAACATTCTACCTACTTTGACTGCCTATCTCCCCCCACCCAGTTTCGCTGATGTGGGGTTTTTGAGATGAGGCTGGATTCTCTGCTCCCATTGGAAAATGGAGTCTGAGCCCACTACAGATTCCAGCAGACAAAATAGCTCGCTTCTAGTGTTTGTAGTTCTTCCCAGCTAAAACTGGGAATTTAGGGTGGCTACAGGTTTCTGAGGTTGAAATAGTGTTAGCAGCTGTCCAGATAAAAGCTGGGTGTTGCAGCTCTTGGTGTGGCGGAAATTCACCCCAGGAATTTGGTGCCAATCTTCTGGGTTCTTGTCTCATGTACTTGAAGAATAAAATCCATGGATAATCACAGAAGGAGGAGTAAAAAGGAGTACGATTTATTTAAGGAAGGAGAGCAGAGACTCCACAAGGCAGAGCTGTACCTGGAAGCAGTACACTGCCTAATGGAGGTTAGGCCAGGGGTAATGTTGATTTGGAGTATGAGCAAAATTAACATACATACAAAGCAGGCATTGAGAAATGCATCTACATTATTGGTTGAAATCTATGCAAAACAGGCATTGGCT
Organism: Aplodontia rufa; assembly: GCA_004027875.1. NCBI lineage: Eukaryota > Metazoa > Chordata > Mammalia > Rodentia > Aplodontiidae > Aplodontia > Aplodontia rufa. Next base: position 17,444 of record PVKS010018689.1, on the reverse strand, counting down.
AAAATCTATGCAAAACAGGTAGCAAGTCATTCCAAGTTCCCATCTGTGTCCACCCCCACTTAGTTTTTCCACCTCTTGGACAAAGGTGTTGCTCACACAGGTGAGCCTCACAGTCATTTGCATATGAAGGTCCTAAGCATACCCCTTAATGGCTTTCTACTGGCCAGCTTCTAGGTGTGGTTGAATGGGGCCCATGGTCCTGACTACCTAGCCATTTTACTATCTCTCCTAAAACTCAGTGCTGGGGTCTGAACTCGAATACTCATGGATTCCAAGCAGGTACTGTAACCATTTAGCCACCACTCTAACCCAACCTTTATGCAATTTTCAGAAACAATGTCATACAGCAAGAAAGTGAAATACGTGACTGCATAGGCAGAGAAGAAATGTCTGTTATTGTTCTAAAGCATGCTTTCTTTTTCTTCTTATTAAGATAGAGAAGGAGAGAGTGAGAGAAAGAGAGAATCAATTTTTATTTTATTTTTTTCATTTGGCCTTTGTTTCCCCAACACTTAGTTACATAGATGGTACTGGGGTTTGAACTTGGATCCTCATGCATGTCAGGCAATTGCTCCAACTGCTGAGCCATCCCTCTAGCCCCACTCTCTCATATTTTTATACCTTCCTTTTCATGCACTATAAATGTTACTCTGTCATCCCTTCTTCAGCAGTATTAGCAGTTATAGTAAAGCAGAAGTTTTGAAATGAGACTAGATTCCCTGCTTTGCCAATTTCCTTCTTGGTTCTGGTCTCACAAATTCAAAGAATAAAATCCATGGACAATCACTGAAGGGAAAAGTAAAAGGAGTAGAATTCATTTATGCAAGAGGAGAGTTGAGAAGAGAGAGAACACCCATCATGTAGAAGGTGGTCTGAAAGTAGAAAAACCCATTTTGCTGTGCTCACATAGGAGCTCACATGGTTCTGGATTTCTAGCTGGAGCTTGAAGCAAACTCTATAGTAAACAGGCATTGAAAAAATATTTAATTCTTCCTGTAACTGCCATCAGGTTTCATCCCATCTTCCATTTTCATACTTCTCAGTCACAAAGCCTGGAAGTGTTCTATTCCTGCTGGTGAGCCTTAAGGTCTTTTACATCTGAAATAGGCCTTGATACTGTTCATTAATATGTCTACGGTTAGCTTCCATGCTTAATTTCTGCTTGTGAACCAGACCTCAATGGGACCTATCACTTGTGATTGTTGCCCATTGACATTCCTCACTCAATAGTACTGCTTTGGTTTTTGCATTTGGGTGATTTCATTTTGTTTTTTGGTGGTTTCCTCTGATATTATTTGGTAATGGACTCCACTGGGGTTCAGAGAGTCATTAGAATTTAAGAAAGCACTGGGTCTCCGCATTGTCATATCCTGAGAGTAAGTGCCTCCATAAATGAGGTAGCTCAGACTAACTCTTACCTCACCATAGTCCTGACTATATTCTTATTTTTATTTTCATTTTATTTTTAAGTATTTATTTATTTGGTACTAGGGATTGAACTCAGTGGTGCTTAATCCCTGAGCCATATGCCCAGCCCTCCCCCATTTTTGTTTGTATTTTGAGACAGGGTCTCACTAAGTTGCTGAAGCTGGCTTGGAATTATTATCCTCCTGCCTCAGCATTCTGAAATGCTGGGATTACAGGTGTGTGCCACCATACCCAGTCTGACTATAATTTTAAATGAGAAGTCCATTTAATATTTTTAAATAACATACCTATCTTACACAGTCCATTTATAATGTTTCAGAAATTCAGGCAGGCAAGAAATCAAGTGAGCACTCAGAGGAGAAGGAGAACTCAGACTTTATTTTATGTCAGCAGACCCAGACAAGCTTGCACTCAAAATCTCTGGGTGGAGAACAAAGGAGATTCCTCAATTTTATAAGATCACTGGGAGTTTCAGGTCACATGAGGCAGGAGAATGGGCCAGGTTAGGTGACAGTAGTTGATCTTGGTTAATTTACATCATCCAGGTTGCCACTGATGGTGGGAGTTGCCATGGATACAAAGCTTAGAGAGTTACCATATATTGTCAAAGACATAAGTCATCATGGTAACAAGGAATGGAGTAGTATTATACAAATCCTAGTTAGGAAGATGAAAGGGAGTGTTACAAATAGGGAGAAATGTCACAGAACCAGACTTAGCCATACAGCAGAGCAGAGTCAGTTAATTTACTCTCAATGTTATTATTTGGCAGAATTTTCCTGTTCAATAATGGTTAGCAATTAGACTTATGAGGTTTGTATTTGTTCCCATCTTCTGTTCTGTCTAGTGCAACTAGAAAGTACAAATTTGGATGAGCTACAAACATGACTCTCACTATACAACAATATCTCTGTAATTTTTGTCTGGTATTTATTTGTTTGTTTGTTAGTTTTAGGGCTCATGGACTGAACCTTAAATTGAAAAAGACTAAATTTTTGAATTCTTCCTTTTTGTTAGTAAGCATAAGATTAAGTTTCCTCTTTTATTGTGTTCCTTATTATGTATCAATTTAGGAAGATTTATCTTTTGGCACCTCTTTTTTGTAAAAGATTGACATAAAATTATCAAACACTGATATAACTTATAAAAAACATATGGAGAAACATTTAAGAGACATTTTGGTTTAAAAGAGAGAGGAGTAAGTGGAATTCTGCAGTTCTGAGCTTCCTTGCTTTGTAGTCACTATTAACCTACTAATTTCTGTGTTTTCTACTGGTACTGTCAGAGTTTTGTAGAGCTTAGTTCAAGAACTCACAGACACTAGACTTAAATATTTGGTGTTCAACTTAACCTTAAAAATGCTAAGTGAATTTGCAGTTAGAAATTCAAACACATTTTCTGTTTTATATCTTTTTAAGCATTTCTTTAAAAAGAAAGCCTTTTATTTTTTAAGCAGTTTTCTATTTCAAGTTGACTTATCTTTGTTTTTTTTTAATAGAGAATATATAGCAAGGCATTGTATTTCAGGAAAAAAAATAATGTATTCTATAAAAGACATAATTGCTTTTTGTTAAGGATAGTCCTTGACTTACGTGCCATGTATTGGTCCCCTCTGTATTCATCTTGGCAGCAAGCTTTTTATTTGACTTCACTACTGAACAAAGGCAAAGTCAACCTAAGAGAATTAATATCAAAGAGCGTACTCTATAGAAAGGACTGTGTGTCACTTCAGAACTGGGATCTATTTAGCTAAAATTACCCATTATATGATTCTCTTACCTGTTTGGGGGCACAATGGGTGAATTAGTGAAATAGACATGAATAGTGTCTCAAACTACAGTTTCTGGTCTGGCAGGGTACCTCCGCTCTCACCCTGCTGATAGAGATAATTCATTTCCATTCAGTTTCTTCTCATCTATTCTTGTCTATCATCAGTTGGCCTAACACACCTTGTAATACACTTGGAGAATATTTGGAAGTTTCATGTCTTTTTCTAAGGTCTAAAATGATCTTCCTTCACCACATGCCCTTTGCAGGGTTTTTTTTTGTTGTTGTTGTTGTTTTTTAATCTGAACCCTGTCCTCACAGTTGGGTTATTCTTGTTAGTGGAACTCCGTACTGACAGTTTTTGTGGTACCATGGAAATATTGGGATGGCTCTGAGTAGAAAATGTATATTTCCATAAATGCAATTCATAATAACTACCAAGAGATTTTTAAAATATATTTTTGTATCCTTTCTTATTTTTCTTCTAATGATAGTGAATATCACGTCATTGATGCTTAAATATTTTTCATTTTAAGACCTCTAAGAATATACTAAGCTGTAATACAATATGAATTCTCAAACAACCACTTAAATTCAGTGCTTTATGAACAGTATAATAAATTAAAGACACTAGGTTTACACAAATGTGCTACTGTACTCTTTTTGCATGGAAGAGTATTTAAGAGGTCTCTATACTGATTATTTTCAGTGTAGCAAATTATACTATAAAAGCTATTTTTGAAAAGAATGGTAAAAAAAACTCTATCATCAGAAGTGTTGTTTATTCCTTTCCATAATTGTTATAAAAACATTCAAGAATTCTAAAATTCAGACTAAGTCACTGGATAGTCTGAAGTCTTAAAATGATTTTGTGTTGTAATCATGGTTCTAAAAGTCATATTGAATATGTAAAAAAAATCTGATTTTCTCAATGAGTGTGTACATGATTTGAACTAAGAAGTAGCTTAAAACAACACATTTTAGAATTTTCCCATTCAATTAATGTGAATTACCATTTTACAACTTTTTTTCTAGAATATTTTCTAGGATAAAAGTATACTGCCTTAAGAGAGGGGCAGCAGGCTTACCTGGAGAGCCTGGGAGGCTCCATATTACTACTTTTGCCCAACATAAACTTAATCCCTAAATTGTAAATAATAGGATTGATGTACTGGCACTAGTTCAGTTTTCAGGTTATGTATTTTATAGCATTTTGAAACTTATTATGTGAGAGAAAGAAAATTAAAGCTTGATTTCAGTTGTGCTAATGTGTATAAATTAAATTAAATACACAAACTTTTAATTTTGCCACAAATATATCCATTTGCAAATATCACCTGGCCATCAATGACCATGACAGAAGTCTTGACATTCAGAAATATTAGTTAGTTCAATAACTGAACCTTGTATCTCATTCTTCTCAATTAATATATTTGTTTATATTAATGAAACCAGACTGTGTCATATAAATTTTTAATACTAATTTACTTTGAAAACTTTGATGAATGAGTATTAAGAATTTGAAGGTCAGGGATAGAATAGAGTTTTTGGGTCTCTTTGTGTTTTATTTTGTTTTGTTGTGATTATGAGGCTTGCTAAGTCATAGAGGACTGAAGCTGCTTCATATTTAAAAAGACTTAAAAAGTTCCTAACATCACTTCCGTTGTAAACAAATTTATATTTCCTAGGAGTTATCAACAAACTGAAGATGGATTTGGATCAGAATCTACCATTCAAAGACTTTTTTTAATAGCAAAAACCATAGCCATAGTAACTAAAATCTATTTCTTCTCTGGATGATCTATCTTCATAGGTCACCTAAAAATATTAAATATTGAAAAGAAATAGGTTTACTAAACATATTTTTATGGATATATATATATATATATATCCTCATAAAACACTATGTGATAGATACTATTAGCTCCATTTTTCAGATGAAAAAAGTAGATCATTGAAAAATTAAGCCAAAAATCATTCACCAAGTAGTTTAAGAAGGCAGAATTGAAAATCAGTTATCTCTGGAACCAATATCAACCAATCTGTTAAACTCTTCCCATTGGTACAAGAACCAGAGAAAAATGATATTGTGGGTTTTTTTAATAATGAGTAGTATAGCAATAGGGAGTACATCCTTTCAAAAGCTGGAACATTAAATGAGATTTTTAAGTTGTATCAGATATCATTTGGAACACATCATCTCTGGACACACTGAATTTCACATTACAAATAAATGTGTAATTCAGTTAAAGCCATTCTGAGATACCACTGCATACCCATTAGAATGGCTATAATCCAAGAGACAATACCAAATGTTGGCAAAAATATGATGAAATTTGAATCCTTACATATTGTTAATGGTAATATATGGTCACTGTGTAAGCAGTACATGATTTCTTTAAAATTAAACACAAACCAATAATTCAACCCTAACCCTAAGGATCTGTTACAAGACAAAAGAAAACCTAAGTCTATAAAAACTTTTTGAAAGTGACAGCAAGGATTGACTACAATGTGCTCTGTTGATTTTTTTTTTGAGTTTGTAAATATTTTAAAACTGTGTTGTCAAAAAAATACAAAAATGTGTTGTGGTGATATTTATACAACTATACAAATTTGCTAAATATCATTGAATTACAATTTTTACAATAGGAAATGCTTTGATATGTGAATTATACTTAAAATAGTTGTGAAATATAAAACTGAAAATATTTATTATATAATAAAAGTATGGTTGTTGGAAGAGAAGTGAGAAAAAAAAAGAAATTTTAAAAATTCCATGCCTGTCCTATATTAGTGACTTACATGATGATATTTAGATTTTAAAATCCGCACTGTTTGTGCATGGAAATTTTATTTTAATTTGAAGGCATTTCAGACATTTTTTAGCCTTCTAAATATTATTTTAGTGTTCCCTAGGATTCATCTGCCTGAAGTGAATCACATATTCATTGATGTAGAAACGTCACCAGTTAGAGGAGAATCTTGATGCCTCTGCCCACAAGTCTCTTCCAGTTGTTTCTAGATATTTCCCTGTGATCGCCCACACAAATCTAAGAACCATTCTTGTCCATTCTTATTTTATTCTTTAATTCAACAAAGTTTTATTAAGTGACTACTATATGCATGTCGGGGACAAAATAATATATTATCCCTTCCTCTAGGACTGGGTCACTATCCAGGCAGACACTAAACAGCACTGAACACTGTTCTAAAATAAGACCATGGTTGCCAGCTCACATAAAATTGTTGTTTCTTTGTTGTTCCATCAGACATCTGCATACATATTGTTAGTAGTACTATGACTCTTCTTCAGAAGGACATGCTACTATTTTTAATAGATGTGAGGAGAGCTTTCAGTCAAACTTCATTACCTGGACCTTAAAATAGTATTGATTATGCATTAAAACTCACAAAACTCTGTGTCAACATCAGTCCCTTCAGCTCCAGTCCACAAATAAAGTAGACATGAGAATATCTGTTTTTACAACTTCTGCTTCTAATTTCCACCCAGACATACTCACTCCATTGCCAATTAAATTAAGCGTACAGATGCTTGGGCTAAGTTACACACACACACACACACACACACACACACATACACACACACACACACACATTTTTTCTTAATAAAGTTCCACATGACACCCTTCTGGATAATATTTAATTAATTAGCAAAGATGAAGGAAAAATCTATTTTCCTTTTGATTCTTAAATTTAATACATGTGAAACTGAGTGTTCATTTAAAAAAAAAAAAACATGAGAAGAAGATGGGGAGCCAAGAAGGGAGGTGGCTTTTCCTGTGGCTCCGAGACTGGATGGGAATATCCCAGTTTACCTTCAGTTTTTTGAGGTGTATTTTGGGGACTGTCTTCATGAAATCCCAGTGCTAGTTTGCACAGGTATTTTGAGGAGCAGAGACCTGGAAGAAATACCTGGAGAAAAAGAGGGATTTTTTTTCCTTCTTGGAAGGGACACAGCAGCTTTGCTGCCTGTGTATACATTCAGCCTGCGAACTGGTGAAGAGTTGATCAGAGCTGGCCACCAGATTGCTTCTGGGAATCTGCGCTTTATACAAACAGAGCATCGGGTGAGTACATTTGCAGACACTCACCCAGCACATACACTGCATCTGGCGAGAATGGTGTCTGGAAGCTGCCAGCAGAGGGTACCTAGCAAAGCAGGCTGCCCTAGCAAAGCAGGCTGTCTGCAGGAGAGCTGAGCCACCATTTAAGCTCCAGGAGGCAGCCACTCTCTGGGATCACCACTCTCTGGAACTTTAGAGCAGGTTCTGAAAACTGCATCAGGACACAGTCACTGATCACAGACTGAACCGGGAAGAGAAGGCTTCGGACAGAACCAGTGTCCACCTGCTTGGGGGGACTTGGGTTTGTGGAGTAAAGAGGTGCATTTCTCAGCCCTGGCCACCTCCAGCCCAGCCAGAAGGATCACATGACAAGTTAAAGGCTGTGAGTTCTCTGTCACTGGAGGCAGCGTCTGCAACTTCCAGCAGAGGGAGAATAGAAACCATCTCATACTCCCTGCTCATTAAGCTCATAAGGCTTTAAGACTTCTGACTTTCAGATCCTCTGGGAGGCTAGAAAAGTTCAGGGCATTCTAGAATCAGACCTCTTCACTGGAATCCCCTCCTAGAAATCCAGGAGACTGAGGACATCCCAGTCCTCTTCATGAGATTGCATAATTATAGAATGAGACCTTAATATTTAAACCCAGATGGACAGTGAACACTCCTCCCAAAGGGCTCAGAGACACTCTTAATGATTAGAGTTCCAAGTTTTCCTTAAGATTTTTTAAATTTTTTATCTGATTTTGTATATATATTTATATATATATTTTCTTTTCATTTGTTTTCTTTCTTCTTTTTTCTTTTCACCAATACATGTTCTTGACATGTATTGGTGCAATAACTGGAAAAGTTGCTTTTGTTTCCCTATTCTTTTGTTTTCTGGGTTTTTTCTCTCTCCTTTTTTTATTTTATTTTTTTGTTTTTGTTTTTGTTTTTTTCTTCATTTCATGTTTTCTTCTTTTCTCTCCTTTTTTCTTCCCCCTGTCTATCCTGTATGTCCTTGTCCTGCATCCTAAGAAGAGGATCTGTGCATTTAATATTTGAAGTATATTGTGCCTGACCTGCATAATTTAACTGTGAGAGTTTCTACTCTCTTATGCAATCACCCAAATCTTATTAATATCTCTTTTACCCCTCCTATATTTTGCCACAGCTATCTTTGCTTCCCCTAGGGTCTGTTTTTTTTTTTTTTCCTTTTTTTAATTTTATTCTTTTCTTTTTTCTTTCTTTTTCTTTTTCTTTCTACAGCAAATCCTATACCTCCTTCGCTTTCTCACTCTCCACAATTGGTCAAGATAGCAAACTAGTTCTCAGTCTCCTTGGGTCGAATAGAACCAATCCTCATACTAATCTCTTCTTCCCTGTTCTCTGTCAATTCCTAAACTATATGCTATTCTCTCTCTTCCTCACTCAAAGCCTTTACACCACTCAAGTCCCATTTCTATCTTTTCCTTATTCCTAATTGAATAGCTGACTCCACACTAATACCTTCTAGTTCTTTATTCTAAATCATGAGTTCCAACCTACCTCCCCACCCCACTTCCTTGGATTTCTAGATATTACTTCTCCCCGTCTACAGAGGCCCTGCTAACTGAAGAGAAGGTCAATCTTCAAAATGGGTATTTGCTGGCTATTTTAACATATTGTGAGAGCTCTCATGGAAGAAAACCACTCCTATAGGTGCTAATCACCATTATAACTGTTTTAGTTGAAACTGTCTAGTATATGCACCTATAGGTTCACAATTCTTCGTTAAAAAATTACTCTCAGAAGGCTTCTCATTTTTTTTCTTTTCTTCTTTTTCTTTTTTTTTTTTTTGTTTGTTTGTTTGTTTGTAGTGGGTAGTGGAGATTGAGCCCAGGGGCACTGTACCATGAGCCACATCCCAGCATTTTTTTATTTTTTATTTTGAGACAGGGTCTCACTAAGCTGCTCAGGGCCTCTCAAATTTCTGAGGCTGGCTTTGAACTTGTGATCCTCTTGCATCAGTCTCCTGAGCCACTATGATTGGCATGTACCAATGTGCCTAGTTGGTTCCTCATTTTAACATACAGCACATATATGTTCTAGTCATGTATCTACATTAAGATATATTAACAGGGGCTGGAGCGGTGGCTTATCGGTTATGGTGCTTGCCCAGCATGCGCGAGGACGTGGGTTCAAACCCCAGTACCCACGTACACAACTAAGTGTCAGAGCAACGAAAGTCATGTGAAAAACTCAATAAAAATTGATTCTCTCTGTGTCTATCTCTGTCTCACTGTCCTTCTCTCTTTAAAAAAAAAGATATATTAACAAAATAATTGTAACTGATCTGGATTCTGAATTTGATTACTGGAAAACTTAAAATGTGTCCGAACTCAATTGTGGAAACTGCTTATAAAAAATGTTCATGAAAATATTATGTCAGCAAAAGACTTCCAGAAATGTTGTCTTAGAGTTTTCCAAAGGCTTACATAATAAGTTATTTAAATATTTTCTTCATTAGTGCCCTCCTGTACCTCTGAATATAAAACTAATTCATTCAGTTCTTACTGATTCAAACAAGAATATAAACTGTATAAAGACATGGCATGATGTGGCCTAGTCTTATATAGTTGGTTTAATAATTATGAGAAAAGGACTTTTCATAAATGGAATGTGATTAATTCATTATGACTAATACCCAAAACCTGACAGAGGCAGAATTCTGAATTTCCCTTCTTTTCATAGAGTTATAAACTCTACAAGATTGACTAACTTTAGAATCCTCTACTCACCCCCATATTAAGTCATACTATCTTTTAAAATGTTTTTAACATATAATTTATCTATTAAATTTGCCTGTTATAATAATATAGTTTGATGAATTTTAGTAAATGTGCATAATTGTGTACACCACAATCAAGATATAGAACATTGTGGCTGGAGCAGTGGCTTGGCAGTTATGGTACTTGCCTGGCATGTATAAGTACATGGGTTCAAACATCAGTACCCACATACACAACTACATATCAGAGCAATGAAAGCCATGTGAAAAACTCAATAAAAATTTATTCTCTCCATCTCTCTCACTCTCTCTCTGTCCTTCTCTCTTTAAAAAAAAAAAAGATAGAGAACATTTATGTTAGTCCAAAATGTTTCCTCATGGTCCTTTCCTGTCAATCTTTCCTCCTTATCCTGTAATTAAACCTCTACCTTCAATTACCTTTATGCTTTTGAGATTCCTCCATGTTGTTGTATCTATAAGTACTCAGTCCTTTTGTATTGTCAGTAGCACCCCTTTCACCAGTTGGTTATAGAACAGTTGTTTCCAATTTTTGCCTATTGTTAGTGAAGCCCCTATGACTGTATGTGGAAAGACTTTTATATGAAAATATAGTTTTTCTCTTCATGATTAATACTTTAAAATGGAGTTCTTGAGTTATGTGTTAATTATGTATTTAAATTTATAAGAAAGTATACAAAGTTGCTGTAATATTTTTAATTTTTTCAACATATTATGACAGTTCTACTTGTTATCCATTTTTGCCAACAATTAGTATTGGTCTTTAAATTCTGTCATTCTAATGAGTGCTATTTCATTTGCAGTTCTGATGTAGAGCAAACATTACTGATCATTCACATATGTTCTTTTATGAAGTGTCTGTTTTAGTTATTCACTCAATTTTAATTGTTATTGTTATTTATTTATTTGTTTGCTCTCTGGTACAAGGGATTGAACTCAGGAATGCTTAACCACTGAGCTACATCCTCAGCCTCCCTTTTTATTTATTTATTTTTTTTTTTTTTTGAGATATAGTCTCTCACTAAATTGCTTAGGACCCTGTTTAGTTGTTGAGACTGACTTTGAACTTATGATCCTCCTGCCTCAGCCTCCAGAACTGCGGGGATAACAGGCATGTGCCATGTTCTTATCCATTTATATTGGGTGCAAGTTGCTTATTAGATATGTTTTACAAATATTTTTCCTCAGTCTATGGTTTCTCTTCACATTTTCTTAAATGACTTCAGAGGTGCAAAATTTTAAATTTTGATGAATTCAAAACCTTAAGAAATTTTTTCTTAATTCAAGATTATGAACATTTTCTGCATGTTTTTTCTCTGCTTTCAAAATGTTTATAGTTTCAGCTGTCAATTTCACATCAATCCATTTCATGTTAATTTCTACATACAATGTGATGTAATAGTCAATGTTCATTTTTTCTACTTAGCTTTTCACGTAAGTAAAGAGATAAAAAGAATGAAGGGAATAAAGCCTAAGGAGAGTGGTGGCTCAATATATTCAGGAGAAACATGCAGAGGGGGAACCCAGTAGAGTCTAGCCCACCTGCCTCTTACAGCCTGGGGTACATACAGAGGGAATGAGGGCAGAGAGCTCTTAGTTGGAGTTTTCTGGTTAAACTGGGCTTTTCAGTAGGTGGGGATTAAACTGAGTTACTCAGTAGGGTGGGGATCTGCTGAAAAGAACCAGAGATAATAGGTGCAGATAAGGGCCTGAGTCTGTAGATTCAGTGAGGAGGGGGTTTGCTGCCTGGCTGAATGGCTTCTGATAATTTTTCTATAGCCAGTAATTTAATTTTTCCAATTCAATTTGTTTGAAAGACTAATCCACTCTGACTGAATTGGTTAACACCTATTTTTGCTTGTTTGTTTGATTGATTGGAAAAGGAAAAACAAAGTTTATTGTTTTGCTAGCAAAGGACAAACTCAGGAACTCAGAATCAGACGCTGTGATTCTGCTATTCAAAGGGAAGAGGGGGCTTTTAAAGAGGTGATTCAAAGGCTACATTCCATTCTTGCACGTGTTCTTTGACTAGAGTTGTCATTCACTTGTGAATTTGGTAGAGAGTCATTTCTAAGATCTGCTGCTACCCTTCCCAAAGTCTGAATTACTTTATTCCTGTGATGCATGGGTGTAAACTCAAGGACAGAATACTTTGCCTACCACCAAAATGAAAGGTATTCTTGTTTCCCCTGAGATTAGGGAGGGGGAGAGAGTAGGAGAAGGGAGAGGAAGGAAAATAAGCATGTCCCTTTTAAAAATAAGTTGCAATGGCAGAGAAGAAAGGGCTATATTCAAAACATAAAGTGGTCTAATGTTACATTTCCCCACAGTCAATTTCTACATTCCATTTCAATGGAAAATAGGTGATGACATCTCCAAACTGCTTCCTTCTGAGAGAAGATGAAGTTGGAGGAAATGACCCATAGTCCTTGTTCTATGTCAGGTGGGGCATAGACAGTTAAGGATATTCAGCATCAGGCCAGTTGGCTGGTTACTGGACAAAGGAAATACAGGGCATGCTAAGGGAATAACAGACAAAACAGCAAAGCATTAAGTTTTTGTAAGCAAGTAGCATAAAAGCAATTAGTTTGTCAGCCAATCTCTGAAACCATGAAGACAGTAATTCATAATCACACCAGTGAAAAATAGATCAAGTTTATCTATGTAGGATGTTAAGAAAATGTATAGGTCTATGAGCTCAGGCTCAAAATGACTCTGGATAAATTTATTACTCTGCTATTATCTTTTGTAACCCTTTATAGCCTCCCAGTTTTATTTATTGTGGGAAGACTGACACAAACATACATTTTGAATTGCATTAAATGAGTCATTGCCTTTTTCTTAATGTCCATGTATGACTGTTAAACTCCTATTTTTTGAAAAGTGGTTGACCATAGGTATGTAGATTTACTTCTGGGGTCCATTTTATTCTATTAATCTATTGGTTGAGATGTCAATATGACACAGCCTTGATTACTGTATATTACAATCCATAAATCTTGAAATTATGTACTATTGTATCTCTAGATTTACTCTGTTTTCAAACTGTTTTAGCCTGTCAATGTCCTTTACACTTTCATCTGCATTTTAGAATCATTTTCAATTTCTATGAAAGCAAAAACTGATTTCACTGGAGTTTTGATTAGAGTCACCCTGAAAGTATAGATAAATTTGGAGGGGTTTTTTGTTTTTTAAGAGCAAAAGAGAGGAACAGTAAGAGTGAGAGAAAAAGAGAATCAATTTTATTTAGTTTTTCACATGACTTTTGTTTCTCCAACACTTCCTTGTGTTCATGGCATTGGAGTTTGACCTCGCATCCTCACACCATAACTGCTGAGCCACCACTCCAGCCCCTGGAGATTTATTTTAAAAATAGCTATTCTTATGATTTATAAATATAGTATAACTCCCTTTTTTAGCCTTCTTTAGTTTTTCTTAAAGTTTGTTTTTTAGTTTTTAGTGTGCAAATCTTGCTCATAATTTTGTTAACTTCATGTACTTCTAGGTTTTATGGTAGGTTAAATGTATTTTATTTAAATTTCCAAAACTGTTGATAGTATAATTTTTAGAAAAACATTGAACTAGAATTCAGAAAAGTACTATGGATTAAATAGTAAAGGAAAAATAAACTTAAATAGTAATTCTCTGTAGTAAAGAAGAAAATATAATAATGAAATCACTGAATAACAAAAATGATGTGAAAGAATTATCTTTGTCTGAGCATAGAAGTTGCTACCTTGTTTACAATGAATATGATTACCAATCCTACCCAAAGCACAGAAAATGAAGGGACCTGAACCATGATTTGGGAAACTCATACTTGAGTTGTGACCTGAATTCTGAATAAGTATGTAGTTAAAGAAAAATAAATCTTCACAAACATTTTCTTTCTTTTCATTACTTAATGAATAACATTTAGTGAATATTTACAAGACTCAAGTAGTAAGTTAAATGCTATAAAATGAGAAGACTTCTGAACACCATTTCCTTAAGAGATCTGTTACAATTTGGATCCTTAATGCCCTCTGAGAAGCTCATCTGTTAGGCAATGAAGGAACGTGTAGAGGTGAAATGATTAGATTATGAGAGCTGTACCCTCATAGTTGATTAATTGATTTGGTGGATTAATAATTTGAATGGATTATGGGGTGGTAACTATGGGCAGGTGGAGAATGGCTGGAGGAATAAGTCTCTATTGCTTAGGAATTTTATCTGGTCCCTAGCTCCTTTCTCTCTCTGCTTCCTGACTACCATAAACTGAGTAGTTTTTCTCTATTCTGCCATAATATTATGCCTCATCTCAGGCCCAGTGTCAGTCATTCATGAACTGAACCTTTGAAACTATGAGTTCAAAATAAACTTTTCCTCCTTTAAGTTGTTCTTGCCAGATATGTTGTTCACAGTGATGAAACACTGATTAACACAGGGTTATAATAAAGGCTCAAATAGAGAAATATGAAATATTTTGGTAAACAAATACAAATTTAACATAGTATAATTATTGTTATAATTCTAGCATGAAGGTCCCATATAGCTATCATAACAAAAGAAAAAAAATCCTTTATGTGGAAAATAATTGAATGATTTATAACTATAGAATTGTGAAAGTAATCATTCCATGGCACACTAAAACCTTTTCTCTTGAATGACCTGGTAGTTCAATGATACAGGTACTATCTAAATCCATAGACATGGATAAAGACTGATTTGTCATTTTTAAACCCTATGAAGAAAATAATAATCTTAAAGTTCATGAACAATATTTTTTCCTACCAGATAAAGGAGATAGCCTTATTAATTCCTATTTATAGGAGATCTTTCTATACTTTCTATATTATTTTATTGATTATGACAAAAGAGTTTATACAAAGAGATGTAGTAAAAATTTTTCTAGTTTCCCTGGTTATAGATTAATATCCAAATAAAAATATTTATGTTGTCGGTCACTGTATATTATAAACTGCTAAAATAATGGGTTTTTTTGATTTTGTAATTTTTTAGGTTTGATTCTCATAAAGGTTTCTGGTGTCAGTTGCTGGAAGAAGGTAAAACAAAATGCCTTGGGAAGAGTAAAGGAAGAAAATATCGACCAATGGATTCTGATGTAAGTATAGTATTATACAAGATAATAAATAGTAATCTGTTTATTTTCTTAGAAAAGTAATTAAAGTCAAAATTCAACCTTTCTAAAACTTAAAAGTATATCTAGGTGGCTTGTTTTTTATTTTTACAATTACATACTATTTATTACCTGTCATGAGAATACAAAAGAAAACAGTAGAATTCTTTTTTTTTAATTAGTTGAATATGGACTTACAATTGAGGGGGAATCATTATCAAACAATCAAGAACAAATGTATATTCACACAGTTAGCCAAGGCTGATGCCATGTCATGGTTTCCACCCTTAGGTTCCCCATGGTTCTGTTTCCCCCTAAAGAAACCCTGTGTTAAATGGACTTCTCATGGAGGTTGGAGATCTCCTTCTGAGTTGATTCCCCCTTACTCCCTCCCTCTAGTCTCCTAGATATCATTCCTAATCCCTCCACTTTCCCTGCCCCCCTCCCTATGTCTCCAGGTATCCTAGGCAAGATTCCCCTTGTTTATGTAAAAATTCATACATGTTGAGGTTATTATTAGCTTAACCATGTAACATACTGCTTCTGGTTGTATTCTACCTTCCACAAATGAGGGAAAACATTTGGCCCTTGAGTCTCTGAGATTGGGATACTTCACTTAGCATAATTTCCATCTCTATCCATATGGCTTCAAAAGCCATAATATCATTTTCTCTACCATTTAGAATAAAAACAAAAAGATACCATCTCATTCCAAAAAGAATGATACCTTCACAGACATTTTAGCACTAAGAATGTTAACTGAAACCAAGACAAGAAATATACCAAGGAGAAATTGAAAATAGGATCAAAAGGTTTCTATTTTTTTTACTTCCAAATTACTTCATAGTGATAAGTATAAATTGGATACTATTACTGATATAATGTACTAAGCTTTGAACTGATAATATGCTAATAAGATGGAAAAAAATAATATATTTCCCAGATGTCTACCATTTAGTAAATAATTCAGTTTTTGAGGAATGGAAACATGTATATTATGGTACCTATCACTCTGTGTTTATTCTCTTCAGAATGGTGACATGATGAACACTTAATGCTGTAGTTTTTTTCTTCAGGTTACATACCCCGTATTTTTACTTTAATACTTATTTCACATGAATTTTATTCATGTTTTTATTTCATAATCAGTCTACTTAAAATATAGTTTGGATATAAGAGTGCAAGAGGATTATGATGTGTAATTTCATAGAAACCAGAAATTAAAGTATTTGAGATTTTTTTTCTCCACAATCTTTAAAACATCATGTGAACTGACAATCTGGGGTAGTCTGAGAATTCCCAGGTAATCTGAATTTATTTGCAAATGTTATCTAACAAAACTTTGAGGACCACTTGTTGTGCTATGCTAGGCCTGATAGAGACAGCACCTGTGGTCAAAAAACTCATAATTAAATTCTGTATTGAAAACATGGGGAAAGGGAAATTTTGTTGTTTGGATAAAGAATTTAAATTCTCAGAATTCCAGTTTTATTTTGTTGATTATTTGAATATACCTTCAGAACACAATAAAATGATCCTAATACATTAAAAGAGATTGGAAGGCAATTTCTATACTATTTCAAGACAGCAATGCAAATTTTTTTATGTTTATGTCAAAGTTATTTTCCTATTTGTTTATTAAAGTTAAAACATGTCAAAAGACACTTTCTTAACTTTACTCTAGTCTAACAGACACAGTGAGATACCATACAAGATTTAATAGAAAGAAAAATGAAAGAAAGAACTTTTCAGGATATCAATTTCAAATCTTTTTACAAAATTAGGTTACTGTGTAGTACACACTGAGTTTATTTAAAGGCATAAAGTGGCTAGTTTGGTCAAATAGTGTTCAGAGAAAAGGCAAACATAAAGGAGTGGCACATAGGTAATTTAATATAAATGTGTAGGACAGATTACTGTAGGTAAGTACTGTCACTACACTCCTTGTATGTCCTAATACATAAAAATGTCAATATCCCATCTTAGAACTATCAACAAAACACTATGTACTAAATAAATAGTTCACCTGCTTAATACAAGTTTTAATCCAAATCTGATATACTTGAGGTTTATTTAAGCATAAAGTATAGGAAGTATACTTCAGTAAAGAAAATTAATGTACTTTTATTTCTCCCTCTCCACTCAGAGCAGAACATTTCTGTCTAGCTACTATCGAGATCACAATGTGGAGCTCTCAAAGCTGCTGCACAAACTGGGCCAACCTCTCCCATCTTGGCTAAGACAGGAACTCCAGAAAGTGAGATAGCACTGAGAG
>PVKS010018688.1:0-39661 GCA_004027875.1 Aplodontia rufa | reverse complement strand
TTTTTTTTTTTTTTTTTTTTTTTTTTAAAGAGAGAGGGACAGTGAGAGAGACAGAGAAAGAGAGAAACAACTTTATTTAGTTTTTCACATGGCCTCAGTTGCTCCAACATTTAGTTGTGTATGTGGTGCTGGGGTTTGAACCCGGGTCCTCGTGCCTGCCAGGCAAGCGCCGAAACAACTGAGCCACCGCTCCAGCCCCAAGGCTGCAACTCCTAATTCACACATAAAGAAACTAAGGGCCAGAAATGTTAAGCTATTTGGCAAAAGTCACCAGACAAGTAATAGAAGGACCAAATGTGTTATTCTTTTCAAACTATGCATTCATCACAAATATTTAGTGGGGGTGAGGGGAGATAACTGAGGATTAAAACCAGGCCTTCTGAACTACATGCCCAGCTCAATGTGAACTTTAAAATAATTAGGTTTCCATAAGGTAAAACATACTCTAAAAGCTCAAAAAATGAAGTGAAATGATTGCTTATTTCATTAGGTCAGCAGAATCCAGCGAGACTTAAGCCAGAAAGTAACTGTCCATCAATCATACATTTATGCACACAGACATATCACTGTTAGCACTGGGTTCCTCATGTGTATTATCTGTTCTCAAAATACAGTAGGAGTTCAATAAACAAATTTAAATGAATTCAATTTTAAGCATATTCATATGCTTTTATGATCTCAAAGAATATGTTCTCAGTCATTTCCTAAGAGCAATAACCTTGTACCACCAATCACCTGCGGAAATTTTAAGGGAATTTTCAATTAAATCATTACAAAAATCTATTTTTTAAAGTATGATACTTCTTCAGATGAGCTGCCATACCTAGTAAATCTGCTCCTTCATCCACATCTCCAATTAGGCCTGAGCCAGCTGAAGACAGTTCTTCAAAGAGAGATTCTGTGTTGCGATCAAAAGCTTTGTTCTCTATGCCTTTGGTAGGAGTGCTATGCAACAAAAACAACAAAACCAAATCAACAAATTACAAAGACTTTTTCAGCAGTGTATTTTTAATACAACAGGCTAAATGACATAGGAATTTCTAACCTATAATTTAAATTTACATTTACTATGAAATATAATTTTAAAAGATTTCTTGAAGGCTTCCTAAGAAATTCCCACAAAACTCTTCAGAGATAATTGGTAAAGAAAATTATAGCATGTTTTGTTGTGAGATCTCAAAAAACACTAACAATAATGGAAGCTATGCAGATCTGTACTAGGTACTGGTCTGAGTGCCTCACACAGATTGTCTATTTCACTCTCACAACTACACAAAGCAGGTGTTGCCATTAGTATACCAATTTTAGAGACACAAAAACTAAATAGATTAAGAAATTTGCCAAGATCACTCAGAGAATGAGAGAAAAAAGTAGGATTCAAATTCAGGCAGTCTGGCTTTAGAATCCACGATGTTAATTACCATGTTACACGTTATCTGGTATAAATTAGCATGGCACTTTTATTCTTCTTTTAAAGCCAGATGAAAAACTAAATAAAATTGATGCTCTCTTTCCCTCTTTACTTAAAAAAAAAGAAAGAAAGAAGTCAGAGTACCATTGTTTTTAATGTCAAAAAGCTGAACTGACCTAAGTGATTATTAATAGGGACCAACAGGGGGCTGGAGTGGTGGATCAGCGGTTACCGTGCTTGCCCAACATGCGCAAGTACATGGGTTCAAACTCTAGCACCCGCACCCACGTACATAACTAAGTGTCAGAGCAACGAAAGCTATGTGAAAAACTCAAAAAAAGAAACCAAAAAACAAAAAACTGATTCTTACTGTCCTTCTCACTTTAAAAAAAAAGGAACCAATGAAATAAGTTAAGGATATATGTACAAAGTGTTTATCATTAAAATATTAAAATAGAACTTACCAAATTAAGAAACCCATTATTAAAAGTTTTTTTTTTTAAAAAAAAAAAAAAACCAAAATAGTACGTACATTATATATAAGCCATTTTTTTTGGTAGGGGAATGGGAAAGTCTATATGTTTTGCCTCAATGCTATATTAATAGAAAAACTCTACAGGATTTCCAGTTAAACATGGTGAACTAAACATAATCATTTAGATCTAACAATTCAGAAATCTGATTAAGAAAAGGTATACACCATTCAAAACAACAAAGGAAATAGGGAAAAAAGAAGCTTAGAGCGGATGAAATATGAACAAAATTCTGTAAGATGGAAAACAGATGGGCGAACAGTAGAAACTGACTTAACAAACTATAGAAAGCTGAAATCTAAGCAGGAGGAGGTCAATGTGCTGCCGGCACTCATGAAAGATGTAGGATTTGAAGGTACCAGTAACAGCAGAGGTGAGCATGCAACGGAGCTGAGAGTCAAACAAAAGGATACGACAAAAGATTGCACAAGAAACAGTGCCAGACCTACCTGTAATCCACCAG
This sequence comes from Aplodontia rufa, assembly GCA_004027875.1. Lineage (NCBI taxonomy): Eukaryota > Metazoa > Chordata > Mammalia > Rodentia > Aplodontiidae > Aplodontia > Aplodontia rufa. The sequence continues at coordinate 37,254 of PVKS010018688.1, read as the reverse complement.
AACAACGAGACCACCCTTGCTGGCACAGCTTGCTGAACCACGGAATCCAAGTTTGCCCCTCCCCTCTTATTTATTTAGTTTTTCTTTGGGGTAGTGCTTGGGATCAAATCCAGGGCCTCATGCATGCTGGGTAAGCACTCTACCACAGAGCTAATCCTCAACACTTGGAAGCCATTTTTAAATGTTATAGGCAAGAAACCAGAGAATCAATGCTATTTACCCAAGTATATAAAAACAGTCATAGAGCAGCAGACATTTAAAGAATACTATTATGAAAGAGCCCAAATAAGAGAGAAAGGAGGTGCTAAGGCAAAAGAAAAGAGGCAGCACTAGCAACAACACAGGGGGAAACTTTTTTTTTCTTCTTTAGGCTTTTTTTTTTTTTGGTTGGGGTTTATTATTTGTTTCTTTGGAACTGGGGGTCGAATCCAGGACGTTGAGAATGCTGTGCAAGCGCTTTGCCCCTGAGCTACATCCCAGCCCCATTTTTTTTTTTTTAAATGTTGATCCAAAAGAGAACAGCAAAAGGTTTAAGATGCAACCATCCAAGAAAAAAAAGGGGGGGGGATATTAGGGGGAAAAAAGAAGTTTAAAGAAATCTGTGTAAAATTAAAGCAAAATAGAGGAGATAGTGCCGGGCATGGTGGCACACACCTGTAGTCCCAGCAGCTCTGGAGGCTGAGGCAGAAGGAATTCAAGTTCAAAGCTAGCCTCAGCAACTTTGAGAGACCCTGTCTCAAAAATAAAAAATAGAAGGGGTGGGAATGTGGCTCAGTGCCGCTGGGTTCAATCCTTGGAAGAGATAGAGGGGGGAAAAAGAAATTACACAGATCAGTCCAGTATGCTTGATACCTACCCTAAGGGATTTTCCACAGTAGGAGTAAGAAAAATGAGGAGATTGGGGCTAGAGCGGTAGCTCAGTGGTTTGGTGCTTGCCTGGCAGGCACGAGGACCCAGGTTCAAACCCAGGTTCAAACCCCAGCACCACATACACAACTAAGTGTTGTTGCAACTAAGGCCATGTGAAAAACTAAATAAAAAGTTGTTCCTCTCTTTCTCTGTCTCTCTCACTGTCCCTCTCTCTTAAAAAAATAAAAAAAAATGAGGAATAGAGAATTTCTCAGAACTGGGAGATGAGAATTTTCAGGTAAAATGACAGTTCATATAAAAAGATAAACCAAGCACACATTTATGAATTTAAAAACAAACAAACAAACAAACAAACAAGGATGAACTGAAGATCCTGAGTTTCTTAGAATATATAAAGACATGTGAACCTAAATGCACATGACAATGAAGGACTTTTGCAATTCTAAAGGAAAATGTTTTCCCACCTATAATTCTGTTTCTAGCCCAACTATCAAACGTGTCTGCAAGTGTCATTTGTCATATTCAAGTTCTCAGGGTTTTTTTTGTTTGTTTGTTTAAGTGAGAGAATCAATTTTTATTTATGTTTTCATGTGGCCTTTTTTTCTCTGACATTTAGTTGTGTATGTGGTGCTACGGTTGAACCTGGGTCCTTGTGCATGCCAGGCAAATGCTCCAACCACTGAGCCACCACTCCAGCCCCAAGTTCTCAGTTCTTGAGAACTCATGCATTCATAAGCTCTGCAGAAATAAAGGCAGAAATCAAGAAGTGGGAAGCTGTGGGAACCAGGGTATAGAGGGGGTAAGAGAGAATTTCTGGGGTTGCAAATGAGACATATTCCAGAACCAGAGCAAATTCCACAGTCTAGACTGATAAATGGCCAAGAGAAGGACAGCTCTGGCAAACAGATTTTGGTTTTCATCATAATGAGACTGTTTAGGCCTAAAAAAATATAGAATGTCAGTATGTTAGTAATAGGTGCATAAAAAAGTGAGCAAAGGAAACAAATTTAATCATCTAAGATGCAGTGATTCCAGAAAAACACAAAGTTGGAAAAGAAGGAAATGAAACTATTTTCTTCTGTGGCTAACCTATGATTAATACTTACATTGTTAATATAAACAATGAATACCAACAAAAATTGAGATAAAATTATATGGGGAGAATGAAAGAAAGAATAGTGGTTTAAGCAGTTATATCTTATCCATCTTTCACTACAGAAAGTCAAAAGCTAATGTTGTTGCCTTTTCCAACCAGGGCTCCTCATTTGATCCATAGAATACAGAAAATGATTTGAGTGACTGTGTCCCCAGTTCTGCCAAGAAGTACTTAGTACTTTCTAGTATATAGCTAATTCACTATATATATATAAGGGATATGCCAGAGGGCATCAGGACTTCATTTTCTTATAGAATTCCAGCTGAGAAAAAGAGGGACCGGGGAAGAGCAGCCAAAATATATTATTTGATACCTGAAGACAAAGAACATCAGTATGTTAGCTAACAAGTGAAGGAAGTTGCCTCTATGGGAGTAAGAATCCAAGGGCTGGGGTGGGGGGAGTGACAGACTATTATTACCCTTCAGATTCTAAATTATCATTTGACTTTAAAACTGCAGACACTTATTCGTCTAATAAGAATAAAATTTAAAGGTGAGCCAGGAGGATCCTAAAGTTTGAGGACAGATTGGGCAATTTATTAAGACCCTTCTCAAAATAAAATTAAGGGCTACAGATGCAGTTCAGCAATAAGTTATAGCAAGTGTGAGGCACTGGGTTTAATCCCCAGAACTAAACAGGAAAAAGAAATAAAATACAAAAATAAAATTTTAAGAGATCCAGAATGACAAAAGTCATGATAGACACAAGCCATATATCAGTGGTTAACTCTCCTATGCTTAAGAGACGGTGAATAAGAAGCAAGTTTCACTTTTTACACTCTGATTTCAGCTTCATCTTTTGCTAGCTTGGTGATTTTGGGTAAGTTATTATACTTCTCTGAGTATCTCTAAAATGAGGATGAAAATATCTATTTTATGAGTTAATTTTATTAAATGGGGGTACTTTGCCAATGATGAGGAAGGGGCTGCAGGGAGAGAAGGAGGGAGAGAGGAGAGAGAGAGGAAGAAAGAATAAATTTTACTTATTTTTTAATCTGGCTTTTGTTTTCCTGACACTTAGTTGTGTACGTGGTGCTGGGGTTCGAACCCACGACCTTGCATACGCCAGGCAAGTGCTGTAACCATTGAGCCACAGCTCCAGCTCCCTACCTAACCATTCTTAACCGTTTTCTTCCTACCACCAAACAGCCTTCTCATGTAAACTAACGCTAAAATGAGATTACTTTCTTTTAATAATGATATAATTACTGAGGCAGAAGTGCATTCTCTTCTTCCTGATCTGGGGGAAGGAGCAAAGTTTGCTCAAATTGTTACTTCCCTTACCTCTCTTCTGTGTTTCCTCAAGTTTACAGAAAATATGAAATACCTCTTGGCTGCCCTTTCCCCACCATCTATTATGGTTTTAGTATGTCCCCTCCAAAATTTAGGTTTTGCCAATGTAACAGTATTAAGAGGAGGTGCTTTTGAGTAATTAGGCCATGAATACACCTCCCTAGTGAATGGGATTAAGGTGCTCATGAAACAGGCTTCCCAGGGCATTAGGCTAACTTTCTCTCCTGCCTTTTGCCTTTTGATGATACCATATTTTTCTCCTCAAGAGGATATAGCAACAAGGTGTCATCTTGGAGGCAAAGAGCAGCCTTCACATAGGCAAATAAAACTGTAGCACCTTGGTCTTGGACTTCCTAGCCTTCCAAACTGTGAGAGAAAATATCTGTTGCTTACAAATTACTCAGTCCAGGTAGTATTCAACAATACTAAACAAAGACATCATCCTTCCCTATGCTCCTAATCCCTGATGCTGCAAGGGTAATGTTTCATAAGCTAGTCCATGTACAATGTCCAGTTTCAAGAACAGAAATTGGAATATAATACCAATTATTTCCTTCAAGAAAATATATGAATTGATCTGATCTTATCTGGTCAGAGACCAGAGAATGGTGTGCTTATGATAGGAGTAGTAAAAAAGAAAGGTAAAATGTCTTAATCTGACATTTTCAGTACCTCGAACCTTTATATCCACTGAGATCTTTGTCCATATCCAATTCAGGTGTGGACTCAATGATTGCTTGAACTTCTGACTTTTCTTCATTTTCAGCAGAGCCTAAAGAAAGGATATAGTGAAATAAACAATACTAATATCACACAGTGCCCTCACATGCAAATCCTGTTGCTCTAATGGTTGTGAATATATCATTTGGATATTTTAAAAAATGTAACCCTTTTAAAAATGGGTTCTTTCAGCTAATAATATTCAATTAATAGTCAATGTCAGAAATATTAACTAAAATAAAAATGTTTTCATTTGTGTTTCTTGGGGGACACAGTGTAGTGTTCCAAGGAACTGCTTTTACTCCTATCTAAGAGGTGGAAACTAGAGAAACTAAAGTCACAGATTAATATACTAAGGTTGGGGACAAAAAAGGGTTGTCCTCCTGCCTTTTAGACTCTTTAGCCTCTCAGCCCCCAAAATTTCTCTTTCCAAAACTTTAATTATTATCTCTTTTACATGTATTTACAATAGAACACAACGAATTAGCTACCATCTTTATATATCTAAAGTAGGCAATACCCCAAGACATATTTTCTCATTCCCAGATCATCTGGGTTTACTGAACACTCTGCTGCTAAGAACTGGGTTCACATACCTGTTGATACATTTCTAGTTTCTTGGGCTACCTGTATTTCAATGTGCTTGCTTATGTCTGACTTATTTGGTGTATCAGTACCCTTCACAAATCCTTCATTATCTTCCTTCAAGGGAGTATCAGGAGGAATTGCTGCCACATCTGAATTAGCTGTTGATGCTGGAGTGGTAGCTTTAGATCCACCCTGGCTAACATCAGAAAGTTCATCCTATAAATAAAAAATGATTAAGGAGAAAATTTTAACTAAATAATGTATTCCAAACCACTTAAAAATGATCTATGGGGCTGGGGCAATTAAAAAAAATAGACTTGATTAAAGAAAGTCCTACTAAAATAAAAAAATGTAGGCAATGAAGAGTCACTGATTACCAATAAATAATCTGTCTAGACCATTTGCAAATAAACTGAGAAATATTTAAGCAGATCATACTTTTTTCAGAAAAATATGGGTTTTTCTAAATAGCAAATTTAATAAAATTATGCACTAACATCAATAAGAGTTTTTAATGGCAGTTGCAAAATTATACAATTATTTATTAATAAAGACCTACTTTAAACAGAGCTTGTACTTTGGAATAGCTGCTCCAAAACAGCAGTGGAATAACCATACCCTTAAACTCAGGACTGTTTTGTGGTCTTAAAATACCCTACATCCAAATCACTTCAAGTGTGTCAAAAGACAGATTCTCTAATTTCAACTCTATACTTAATGCAGTGAGGTCAGGTCATCTGCAAGTTTACAAGCAAGTCAGTTGATTCATTTGTTCCTTTAAAGTTAATAACTACTACACTAGGATCTCAAATAGGCTTCAAGGGACACATGTATGCACTGAAATTGTATGCAAAATCTTGTACAGCGCATTTTTCTGAAAAACAATCTACAGTTTTAAACAGATTTTCAAAGAGGTCTACAACTCCAAAATAATTAATTAAAAACTGTCCAATGGATACCAAGAATAATACAGTTCTTTTTGAGCAAAGTACAAAGGTCTATAGAGAAGAAAACCTGACAAAAAGTCCACTACTAATCCAGGAACAGTGCAGTCCCTGCTACTCAGGAGGCTGAGGTGGAAGGATCGTCTGAGCCTACTGAGCCCCCCTGGGCAACAGTATAAGACACTGTCTCTTAAAATAATAACAACAACAACAAGCAGCAGCAAATGGAAGTTGTTGTTTACTACTGCGAAGTAATAATAATAAGGAAAAGGGTAAATTCAACAAATTTACCACTCACTAAATGTCTGATTTCGAGTAAATTATAATTCTTCCTATATATATTCTCTTATCTGTATTTACTATATAGGATTATTCTAAATTATTCTATATACAGGTTTAGGAATGCATTTCACACATACTAATGTTTAAAATGTCAGCTATAGAATTTATCATGGTAATTATATACACCCCTCATCCCTATCCAAATGTTGTTTTTCTTTTTTCTTTTTATGATGAGAAATGTAGTAAGTTAAAGAAGGGAAATGGCACACCAGTGTACAGTAACTCATTAAGATTATGAAATGTCACTCAGCACAATGGCACATGCCTTTAATCCCATCTACTCAAGAGGATGAGGCTGAGGATCACAAGTTTGAGGCCACTGGGGCAACTTATGAGACCCTGTTTCAGAATAAAATAAAAAGGGATAGGGGTTGGGGATTTAGCTCAGTGGCAGAGCGCTTGCTTAGCATGCGCAAGGCCCTGAGTTCGGTCCTCAGCCCTGAAAAAAAAAGAAAGAAAGAAAAAAACAAAACAAAACAAAACAAAAAAAAAGGGATAGGGATGCAACTCAGTGGTAGAACTTCTGCCTAGCATGCTGGAGGCCCTGGGTTTAATCCTCAGTAGCAGGGAGTAAGAAAAAGAAATGGATTCTGAAATATCTTAGCTGTACTGGTGGACTTGGGCTCCACCACATGGATAAAACCAAAGTGTCTGTTGAAGACCTTTGATCCCAGTAAATCTTTGCTATTTTCAACTTTGTTTTTAAAGATTTTTTTTTAGTTGTAGATGAATACAATACCCTTCTTTATTTATTTTATTTTTATGTGGTGCTAAGGATCAAACCCACATATGTGAGGCAACTGCTCTGCACTGAGCTATAACCCAAGCCCTGCTATTTTCAACTTTTGACAGTTTATACCGCACTTGAACTTGTACAATAATTTGTCAGCTACTAATTATTTTAATCATTCATTATTTTAAGAAACACATATATCCATGGCAGATAATGATCTATTTACCAAAACTGAATCTCTTTTTGGATTTTAAATTTATCAACATAAATATAAAATGATATATTCATTTTAGAGTATAATACCTAAAGTGAATTTTTAGTAATATAGAAAATGCTTATATGTTACACTTTGGGGAGAAGTATATATTCTTCAAGCAATAATTAAAGATGTACACATGCTGTCATTTATAACAGCAAGAAATCCTAAACAATTTCACAGAATCAGAACAGAGTAGTGGTTATCGGGGGAAGGGTGTGGGGCAGTGTCAGGGATGGGGAAATGAGGAGTTACTAACCAAAAGCCAGACAATTTCACTTAAACAGGATGGTTAAGCTCTAGAGATGTGCTGTACAATACTGTTAACAATAAAGCACTGTAAACTTAAAATTTAAAAAGGGTAATCTCATGTTAATGGTTCTTACTACAATAAAATAAAATACTGTAAATATATTTAATGATGTAAAATAGGAGAATAACCAAATTACAATACATTCATGCAACTGAACAATGTGGAGCAATTAAAACTGTATTGTAGGTGCTAAGGAGCATTTGCCTGGCAAACACAAATGCTTGGGTTCCATCCCCAGAACCACAAAAAAAGATTATGCAAATACAATGTGGATTGACACATTTTTATAAAACATAGTATTAGAATTTAAAACAATACGTGAAGTATGGTTCCCAAAGATTTTTCTGTTTTGTGCAGGACTATGGATTGAACACAGGGTCACTCTACCAATGAGTTACATCCCCAGCCCTTTTTATTTTGAGAAAGTCTCATCAAGTTGATGAGACAGGCCTTGAAATGATGACCCTCCTGCCTTAGCCTGCTGAGGATTACAGACATGAGTTATCACTCCTGACTCCTGGACCTGAAGTTTTAAAAGTATATAAAATGACTAAAGATAGGAAATAAACTTTATTTCCTGTTTCTGATACTTTTTAATTTCTTTGAAATTATTTAATAGGCAACTGGTACTTTTAGGAGAAAAAGTAAATAAATTTTAACTGAATTTGAATCAATATAACTAGATGAACTTTTCTTTCAGTTTGAGATAAAGCTTTGAGGAAAAAACCCTACTCATACTTCTATGAGTTGGGGACTATCCATTCTTTATTGGCTTGCATTCAAGATAACTTTGTGATCATCTCTCATCTCAAATACAGTATTAACCATATGCTAATAAAGTTAGCTAAATTATACAGCCAACTATTTTCTTCTGTGGATCTCAAACACTGGACTTATTTCCAATGAAAAGGAAGAAAAACCAAAGAAATAAATAGTTCAATTCTCCATCACCTCTATCCCCCTTAAATTAAAAGATGAAATTGCAACTTCCTTGAGCTGGCGATTGGTACCTTATAATTATCTCATGAAAATCTACTAAGTCAGGCTATGAATGTAGCTCAGTGGTAGAGTGCTTACCTAACACATAGAAGGCCCTGAGTTTGATCCTCAGTAATACAAAAACAAACAAAGTTGAGCCATAAACTCTGATGACAGTAATGTTTCTGGAGCCAAAGAGGACTACAAAAGACAACTATAAGCCACTACCATACCAGAACCACTCTTAGTCTTTGCTTTGATATGCACTCTTATAAAATAAGAGGGACATTATTTTGGTTCATCTAACAGCCTGGCTAATTCATATTTATGTTACCATATACATGAATTCCCACTCTTCTGAGGTTTAGAATGTAACATACATTTAAAAATATAAAAATCCGGGGCTGGAGTGGTGGCTCAATGATTATGGCGCTTGCCTGGTAAGCGCTAATATGAGGGTTCAAACCCCAGCACCACGTATACAACGAAGTCTTGGAGTAATGAAGGCCATGTGAAAAACTAAATAAAACTGATTCTTTCTCTCTCTCTTTCTTAAAAAAAAATGTGTATATGTATGTACGTATGCATATCTATCTGTCTACATCCACATTCCTAATGAAAGTTCTCAAACCCATCAAGAGTGTGGATTCACAAAGTGTTATAGAATGTCAAGACTACTTATACTGAGAAAATATGACTTTGAAACTATTTGAAAAATAAGTGATTTGAAGTTAATCTTGGACTTGTCATTCCCTCGTAATTAAAATTTGAGTAATTATTTCTTCTTCATCCTTACCATTCTAGCCATTGACATACCTCTCCCAAAGTCTAGTTATTGTCACCTTAATTTTTTTTCACTTAATAATTGAAGAGTTTACAATATAAATACATTGGCAAAAGACCACCTTCCCATCCTGAGGATACCCCTGGTAAGAACCCTGGTCGGGAGCAGCTCCTGCTCAGGACCAACTGGAGGAGGTTCCCAGGACAACCAAGGTTCAGATTTGCAACCTTGAGCCTGGAACCAAAAGGTTGAGCAAAACGAGGACCTAGGCAGAAGAAGCATCTGGAACAATGTGTTCATCAAAGAGATGGTGGCTGATCCAATCCTTTGACTTGCAAAGGAAAATCATCTGGAGAACTGCCTTCAGTTCTCCAGGAAATCTCAATTCAGAGATCCAGAAGAAGGTCTTCAAAAATGAAGAATCAAACTAGGAGAGGTTCACCTCAAACCCACAACTTCCCTAAAAAGGATGAATAGATAGGGACCGAGATGAAAACCTGGAAAATATCATCAATGATCTGATTACAAAAAGCAACAACGAGCTAAAAGAAGATATAACGAAGGGTCTAAATGAGAAAACTGAAGAGATGAAAAACTCTTAATCAAAGAAATAGACATACTTAAAAAGGAAGTAACAGAACTAAAATCTGCAGTTAATGACTTGAGAGGAACCATGGAAGAACTTAATAATAGATTAACTTGTATAGGAAATAGAACCTCAGCTCTTGAAGAATTTCTGACAACGAGGACAGGATGAGCAAGCTTGAGCACGCAGATGACAAAAAAGAAAAAAAAAACTCACAGAACACGAACAGAATTTTTAAAATGTCTGGATGAAATGAAAAGAAATAATCTAAGAGTAATTGTGATACAGGAAGAAATCAAAACACAAATGAATGGGATAAGGAACATTCTCAAAGAAATAGTTAAAGAAAAAATTTCCCATATAAGAATAGAATCAGGTAAGCTCATCCAGGAAGCTTAATAGGACACCCAACAGGCCTAATCAAATTAAAAGCTCACCAAGACACATCATATTCAAAATGTACAACAGGGAAATCAAGGAAAGAATATTGAAAGCAGCAAGGGAGAAACGCCAAATCACATTCAAAGGCAAACCAATAAGAATCACATCTGGGGGCTGCAGCAGTGGCTCAGCGGTTATGGCGCTTGCCTGGCATGCGTGAGTACGTTGAGTTTGAACCCCAGCACCACGTACACAACGAAGTCACAGAGCAATGAAGGCTACATGAAAAACTAAATAAAAATTGTTAAAAAAAAAAAAAAGAATCACATCTGACTTTTCAGCTAAGACTCTGGAAGTGAGATGATTATGGAAGGAGATTTTTCAACACCAGAATGACTATAACATGTAGCCAAGAGTACTATACCCAGCAAAACTCAGTTTCAAATGTGACGGGGAATTAAGAACTTTTCATGATAAGAACAAACTTGCAGTATTCATGAACAGAAAGCCAGCATTACAAAGAATCCTCAAAGATAAACTCCAGATAGAAGAACAAGCAAACATTACTCAAAACCCACAAACACAGGCAATTCAATAAAGGTACATGCTATCAATAGACAACTAAGACAGAACAGAACTTACTAATAAAACACAATGACTATGAATCCCAACTATATAACTATTTTAACACTGAATGTGAATGGTCTCAACGCACCAATCAAAAGAAACAGACTAGCAGATTGGATCAAAAAACAAAATCCCAACAATATGCTGCTTACAGGAAACCCACCTTACAGTCAATGACACCCACAGATTAAAGGTGAAAGGATGGAAAAAAAGCAACCAGGCATATAGCCCAAGAAAGCAAGCTGGAGTTGCAATTCTTATATCCGACAAAGCGGATTTCAAACATAATTAGAAGACATAAAGAAGGCCACTACATCCTAGTAAAGGGAACAATACAACAGGAAGATATTACCATAGTAAATACATACTCTCCAAACATTAATGTCCCCAACTATGTGGAAAAATTACTCCAAGACATAAAACCACTTGTGGCCCTCAACCCAATAGTAGTGGGAGACTTTAACACTCCTCTATCACTAATAGACAGATCATCAAAGCAAAAAAACCAATAAAAAGATCTCCAGTCTAAACACCACCATAAATCAAACAGACTTAACACACATCTACAGAATATTCCACCCTAAACTGGCAGACTATACCTTCTTCTCAGCCGCATATGGATCCTTCTCCAAAACAGATCATCTTCTAGTTCACAAAGGAAATCTCAGCAAATATAAAAAGTAGATATTATTCTGTGTATTGTATCAGACATGATCCCATGACTTGAACAATTAACAGCAAAAACCATTGCACAAACCCACATATATGTGGAGATTGAACAATACCCCATTAAACGAAGAATGGATCCAAGAAGACATGAGAACAGAACTTAAGGAATTCTTGGAAGAGAATGAGAATGAAGACACAACATATCAAAACCTCTGGGACAGCATGAAAGCATTCTTTTTTAAAAAATAATTTTCTTTTTTTTTTTTTTAAAGAGAGAGGGACAGTGAGAGAGAGAGAGAGAGAGAGAGAGAAAGAATCAATTTTTATTTAGTTTTCCACGTGGCCTTCATTGCTCCAACATTTTCGTTGTGTACATGGTGCTAGGATTTGAACTTGTGTACTCATGTATTCCAGGCAAGCACCAAAATTGCTGATCCACCACTCTATCCCCAATGAAAGCATTCTTAAGGGGAAAATTTATAGCACTGAGAGTCCACATTAAGAATCAGGAGAATTCCTAACAAATATGCTTATGCTCCAGCTCAAATCTCTACAAAAAGAAGAACAGTCTAATCCCAAAGCCAGCAGAAGACAGGAAATAATTAAGATCAAAGCTGAAAACAATGAACTTGAGAAAAAACAATAAAAAGAATTGATGAAACAAAGAGCTCATTCTTAGAAAAAAATAAATAAAATTGACAGACCCCTAGCTAATTAACTAAAAGAAGGAGAGAATCAAAGCAAATTATAAAATCACCAACAAAAAGAGGGTGAACACTACTGACCCTGTTGAAAAGAAACAGATTATCAGAACGTATTTTGAAAAAGTATGCTCCTCTAAATCAGATAATCTGGATGACATGGACAAATTTCAGACACATACAACATCCCCAAATTGACACAGGATGAAACTGAAATCCTAAAAAGTCCAATAACAGGCACTGAAATCCATAAGGCAATTAAAAGTCTTCCAAAGAAGAAAAGCCCAGGACCTGACGGATTCCCTGCTGAGTTTTACCACACCTTTGAAGAAGAGCTAACACCTCTCCTTATCAAGGTATTCCAAGAAATTGAAGAGGGAACTCTCCCAAACACTTTTTATGAAGCAACCATAACTCAGATACCAAAACACAATAAAGACACATCGAAAAAAAGAAAACTACAGACCAACATCCCTTATGAACAGCGACACAAAAATCCTTAATAAGGTTCTCACAAACCACATTCAAAAACACATCAAGAAGATAATTTATCATGATCAAGTGGGCTCCATTCCAGGTATGCAAGGCTGGTTCAACATATGCAAATCAATAAATGTGATTCATCACTTAACCAGAATTAAGGACAAAAACCATACGATCATCTCAATAGATGCAGAAAAGGCCTTCGATAAAATCAGCACTCATTTATGTTCAAAACTCTAGAGAAAATAGGAATCAAAGGAACTTAACTTTGTGAAGGCCACATATGCCAAATCCTTAGCTAGTATAATACTAAATGGAGAAAAGTTGAAAGCATTTTCACTAAACTCAGGAACAAGACAAGGCTATCTGCTTTCACCACTTTCTTTCAATTTAGTCCTTAAGATCCTGGCTGGAGCAATCAGGCAAGAGGAGGAAATCAAATGGATAAGAATAGTAAGGGAGAAGGTCAAACTATCCCTTTTTGCTGATGACATAATCCTATATCTGCAAGATCCAAAAAACTCCACCAGAAAACTGCTAGAGGTAATAAACAGATTTGACAAAGCAGCAGGCTACAAGATCAACACCCATAAATTAAAAGCTTTCCTATACACTAACAATATTAGGCCAGAAGAAGAAATCAGGAAATCGGTCCCATTCACAATACCCTCTAAAAGAATAAAATACTTAGGAATTAATCTAACAAGAGAAGTAAAAACCTCTACAAGGAAAATTATTGAACGCTGAAAACAGAAATTGCAGAAGATCTGAGAAGATGCAAAGATGTTCCCTGCTCTTGGTTAGGCAGAAGTAATGTAACTAAAATGGCCATTTTCCAATGTCATTCTTTGCAGATTTAGAAAAAGCAATTCTCAAATTCATTTGGAACAACAGGAAACCCAGAATATTGGGGCTGGAGCGGTGGCTCAGTTGTTTCGCTGCTTGCCTGGCAAGCACGAGGACCCGGGTTCAAACTCCAGCACCACATACACAACTAAGTGTTAGAGCAACTAAGGCCATGTGAAAAGCTAAATAAAGTTCTTTCTCTCTTTCTCTGTCTTTCTCACTGTCCCTCTCTCTTTAAAAAAACAAAAAACAAAAAACCAGAATAGCCAAAATATTAATAAGCAAGAAAGACAAAACAGGTGGCTTTGCAATACTTGGTCTAAAATTATACTACAGAGCTGTCATATTAAAAACTACATGGTACAGGTATCAAAATGAGAATGAAGACCAATGGAATAGAATAAAAGACTCTGAGACAAATCCACAAATCTTTAAACATTTGATCTTTGACAAAGGGGGTCAAATTATAACATGGAGGAGACAGCCCATTCAACAAAAGGTGCTGGACAAATTGGACAGCCACTTGCAGAAAATTGAAATTAAATCCTTATCTCTCATCTTGCACAACAATCAAATCTCAATGGATCAAGGAATCAGAAATTACCATACAATTGCTAGAAGAAAAATTAGGACCAACAGTTCAGCATATGGAAGTTGACAATGACTTCTTCAACAAGACTCCTAAAGTGAAAGAATTACAGTCAAAAATCAATGAGTGGAAAAAAAAATCAATGAGTGGGATGCCACTAAAAAAGTTTCTGTACAGTCAAGGAAATAGTTAAAACAATCACGAGACAACCTACAGAATAGGAGAGAATCTTGGCCTGTGATCCCTCTGACAGTTGAGTAATTTCCAAAATTTAAAAGGACTCAAAAAACTCAACAACAAAAACACAAACAATCCAATCAATAAATGGGCGAGAGAGTTAAACAGAAACTTCTCAACAGAGGAAATTGAGCAAGCCAATGAATATATGAGAAAGTGTTCTAAATCACTAGTAATCAGAGAAATGCAAATCAAAACTACATTAAGATTTCACCTCATTCCAGTCAGACTGGCAAAGATGAAGAATATAAACAATAACAAATGCTGTAGGGATTGTGGGGAGATAGGAACACTAGCACACTGTTGGTGGAATTGCAGACTGCAGCCACTCCAGAAAGCAGTGTGGAGACTCCTCAAAAAATTAGGGTTGGATCCACCAGAGGATCCAGTTATCCCTCTTCTGGGTATTTCCCCAGAGAAGTTAGAATGAGCACATTACAGCAATACAGCAAAATCCATGTTCATAGCAGCTCAATTTACATAGCAAAATTATATATATATATATTAAATTTTACTCAGCTATTAGAAACAGTGATATTGCATCCGTTGAAGGTAAATGGATGTCAATGAAAGAAATTATGCTGAGCAAAGTTAGCCAAACCCAGAGGGTCAAAGGCCAAATATTTTCCCTCATTTGTTGTGGCGGTAGCTAAACCCAGGCTTAGGGGAAAGGTAGATAAACTCATGGATTAGAACTACAAAACAAAAATGCATTATGCTAATATTTATGAGATACAGTTGCAAGATACTACATAAGATATTTGAACAAGCTATGCTGCTTGCCTTTACAAAAATGTAAATGTTTAATATATTGAAAAAAACAAGGGATGATAGGAAGGGAGGAGAAGGGGAAATGTTGGAACTGAGATAAAGCAAGGTACATTCCAAGCATTTTTAAGTATTCACTGTATATCATATAGTCCATGTATATAAAAAATGTTCAGGGGCTGGAGCGGTGGCTCAGCGGTTTCGGTGCTTGCCTGGCAAGCACGAGGACCCGGGTTCAAACCCCTGCACCACGTACACAACTAAGTGTTGGAGCAACTAAGGCCATGTGAAAAGCTAAATAAAGCTATTTCTGTCTTTCTCTGTCTCTCTCACTGTCCCTCTCTCTTAAAAAAAAAAAAAAAAAGTTCAGGTTGAAGATTTAGCTCAGTGGCAGAGCACTTGCCTAGCGTACGCAAGGCCCTGAGTTCGGTCCTCAGCCCTGAAGAAAAAAAAATGTTCTTCATAGGTGTAAGAATTATGTCACTGTACTTAGGTTCTTTAGGAAAAATACAACACCCAGAAGAAAGGCAAGGGATTGGGGATGGGAGCAGGGAAGTAGAGTGGTGCAGGGTGGGGGTGGTGTGGTGGTGGGGACTGACCAAACTGTATTACTGTATTGTGTGCATCTATGTGACAACAAATCCCATCGGTATGTACAACTATAATGCACTAAAAAAAAAAAAAAATCCACCTTTCCAAATTCATCTATGGACCTGAATGCATGAAATAAAAGAGCCTGCAGAGAACTGAACCTAAAACCAGGAAATGTTGATGATATCTCAGGGATTCAAAAATTTCAGGCTGGAAGGAAGTGGAAAATTCAGATCTACTTAGAAGAAAATGGTGCCCTAGGCAATCTGAATAACATGACATTTATGGATCTGTCATTTACCTCCCTTTTTTATGTTTGTCACATAAAAATATTCTGTGCTTTTTAAAGTCACTGTGTGGACTGCTCTTCTGACAAGTGGATCCCAAGGATATAGCATGAGAGGGAAAAGCTCTGTATTTTATATGGATAGTTTTCAAAAGAGGTATTTATTTCTCCTTGGTCTCCCAGGCAGTGGCGACATAGTATTCCAAATATGACACCTTAAATGTACAGTCTTTGTTTACAGCATTTGGGCAGTGGCACAATATTCTTGTATTGTGCCTCCCTCAGAGAAAATTATGAAATTCAGTCACTAACTGCCTCCAACTAAAGACAGAATGGAGAGAGACAGGCCTAAATGCTTAGAGCTGACATGTGGGTCAAGGCCCTGGGTTCAACTCCAGCTGTCACCAAAACAAAAACAAATAAACCAAAAATCTCACAATGAGACAGTATCTTGCCCCAGTTAGGACAGCTACTATTCAGAAACAAAGAATAACAATGCTGGCAAGGATGTGAACTGCTCTAGAAAACAATTTGGAGGTTCCTCAAAGAAAAAAAAAATTTAAAAATAGAACTACCATATATCATCCATCAATTTCACTTTTGGGTTATATACCAAAACGTGAAAACAGGGTCTCAAAAAAATTATTTGTACAGCCACATTCACTGCACATGAGCTAAATTCACAATAGCCACAAGGTATAAGCAACCCAAATTTCCACTGATGGATGAATGGGGTAAACAAAAGGTGGTACATACATGATTGTAATATTATTTGCCCTTAATAAGATAAAGAAGGGGCTCAGTGGTTGGCGCACTTGCCTGGCATGTCTGAGGACACAGGTTCCAGCACCACATACACAACTAAGTGTCAGAGCAACACAAACCAGATGAAATACTAAAACTGATTCTCTTTCTCTCTCTCTCTTGCCCTCTCCCTCTTTTTTTTTTAAATGTGTGTGTGTGTGTGTGTGTGTGTGTGTATGTATATGTATATGAAAGAACTATACATATGAAGGAAATCCTATTACACCTTGTCATATGGATGCATATGAGGACATTATGCTAAGTGAAATAAGAAAGTCTCAAAAAGACAAATACAATATGATCCTATTTATATGAGGTGTCTAATATATGATTAACCTATGTTAACCCCTGACCCAGCAGATAGGAGAAAGTCTTATCTTGTTATTCACCATACCTAGCATATCAAGTCTGACATGTACCAGGCTTTTAACCATTGTTTGATGAAGAAATCTCTTAAACTAGGAGAACTGCTCAAGGTAAAATGACAACATGGGCTGTCTCCAGGATCTGTACAAAGTTACGTAAGTTCTAGATATTCATAGAAAGCACACCAGTCTTAACTAGAGCTGATAAACGGAAACAGACTGAATTTCCATAGACTTACTTGTACTCTCTCTCCTTTATTTCAAAATACCTATTTTGGAAGCAGAATAAATTACAGATTGCAGTAAAACCCTGATAACCACTGTAAAATAAATTATTTTCTTTTGTATTTCAGTGAATAACATCAATAGTCTTCCAAACTGACCATGTGATGTCTTGAGAATGGCATTTGAGGAAGTAACCAATAGTTAATTACTTTTGTTTATCTTTTGCAAAATGTTTTGAGACACCGTTCTCACCTCCTGTTCTACAGCCTTCAGAGGTTCGGGACTATTGCTGACCTGGGAAGAGGGAAAGATTATAAAAGAGAAAAAAATTATGTATTTACTAGGTGTTAATATCTTTGGCTTGTACTATCTCTCAGGTATCTCTATTATCTACTATGTTTAAAATGAGGGTTTGGGGCTTGGTTTTGTTTTGATTTCAAATAACCTCCTCTAAAACTCCAGTTTAATTTATATTATGAAGTAATACTCTGCATCAGAAGCTACTACTTGGATCAGGGTCACACCATACACTTTTTGATAAGTAGCTTATCACTTAATGTTTTTTCTACTTACAAAACTCTATGAAATCTTTCTGATATTTATATCAGTCATCTTGAATATCTAACATTGTAAATAATAAAGAGTATTATACTTAAAAATGTTCACCACAGCCTCTCACCCCAATTACTTCTGAAACTGTTAGAGAATACCAATAATCGAAGAGTGGCAAGATTCAAATTCTTGTCCACAAAAACATCTGTTTATTCATATTCTTTATTTCTAGGTAAGTGCTCTACCACTAAGGGATATCCCCATTCCATCATATTCTTTATTTCTATATGCATATTTTTCATCTATGAGATAAAAGTATATTTCTTAAAGACAAAGCAACCTCAAATTTTAAGCCAAAGTTTTGGCTGGAAATTCATCAAATTCGTTTTGAAAGCCTACATTACAAGTCCTAGTTAAGTCAATTCCAAAATAAAAACCAAAAAACTCACTGCCTGTCTCTTAATATATACTCTTTTTTCTAGCATTATTGAGGTATAGCTAAAAATTAAGAATGGCATACAGTTTAAGTGCATGATTTGATGTTTTGGAATGATCATCAAAATGAACCCAATTAACATATCCAGCAACTCAGTTACCATGTGTGTACACACACATGCATGCACTGAAAGCACTTAACACTTATTTATATGATCTTTGATCCTGCATTCTCATTTTTATTCTCCGTTATTCATTATTAAAAATTAGATAAAAATTGGGCAACTCTATATAAAAGTATTAAGATTGCCAAGATATATTGTTTTAAAGATACATTGCTAAACGAAAAAAAAAGCAAGCTACAGAAAAATACTTCAGAGCATAAACCCATTTATCTTAAAAAGTCATTATGAGGTTGTGTTATCTATGTGCATATCTGAAGAATAAGGTCTGAAGGATACACTGACTATTTACAATGACTGGGGGAAGAAGTGGAGAAACTTTCCATTTTTTACTTTAGTTCTTCAGGACTGATAAAAATTGTAAGCTGAATTAATATAAAATTATTAACTCTACTTTGTTAAATATTTGGGCTTTGAGAACCTCAATAACATTTCCAATACATGACATTGTGTCTAAGAGAGTGAGCATAAATAACTTCTGTGTGCGTGTTGCTGAGGATGGAATCCAGAGTCTTACACATGGTAAAATAAGCACTTTACCATATTCCCAGTCCAGTAAATATTTTTGGACGTGAAAAAACACAGTAGTTTTTCAACAAGAAATATTTAAAACCACTTTTCCTATCCTAAACACTAAAGATCAATAGGTATTCAATAAAAAAAATCTATGTGCCAATTACTTAAAAAAAAAAAAAGCCACAGGGGCTGGAGTGGTGGCTTAGCAGTTACAGTGCTTGCCTGGTGTGTGCGAGGACCCAAGTTTGAACCCCAGCACCATGTACATAGTGAAGTGTCAGAGCAATGAAAGCCACATGAAAAACTAAACTTGATTCTCTCTCTCTCACTGTTCCTCTTTAAAAAAAAAAAATGATACATTCGAAATATAAGCGTTCAGCAGCAGCATCTGAAAAGTTTTTTTTTATTTATATCCATTTTTATTCTCAATATATATAAGCATCTTGTTTAATATAAGCAAAACAAATTCACAAAAAAATTCACTTATAAACATCTAGTAACAAAGAACTAATTCCATTCTCCTTTCCCCAAGCAAAGTTTAAAAGGGGAGAAAATACAAAACAATCAAAAGGGCAGTCTTTATACTTTTTTCCCTTTGAACTTTAAGAATCAGCTGCTGGGTGGGGACGGTGTGGGGGGTGCTGGGGCAGTAGCTCAATGGTTAAAATGCTTGCCTGGGCATGCATGAGGACCCAGGTTTAAACCCCAGCACCCCATACACAACTAAGTGTCAGAGCAACGAAAACCAAATCAAAACTAAATAAAATTGATTCTCTTTCTCTCTCTTGCTCTTACTGTTCCTCTCTCTTCAAAAAAAAAAAAAGAATCAGTTATGGGGGATGGAGGAGTGGTGGCTTAGCAGTATCGTGATTGCCTGGCATACATGAGGACCAGGTTAGAACCTCAGCACCACATACACAACTAAGTGTCAGAGCAACGAAAACCATATGAAAAACTAAATAAAAATTGATTCTCTCTTTCTCTCTCACATACTTTTCCTCTCTCTCTAAAAAGAATCAGCTATGGATCATTCTTGAAGTTATCAAATGAGAATAGATGTAAGAAAAAAATTATAAATAAAACTTGATATTATAGAACAAATTCCTAATCTATTCTTATAAGCAAAAGTAATATGAAATATTACAACACATAATCCAGTTTTTCTTAAAATTCTCTTTTTATTTTACCCTCTTATAAACACTCGCATAAATATCTAAAAGGAGGTAATACAGAGTACAAACTAATGGAAAGACCCAACATGAGCAATAAAGAAGAAAAGGGCTCAGATACAACCACATTTCAACAGGTAAGTATACTAATTGCCTGGATCTTGGTTCCTAAATAAGCATTCTCCAAGAAAAGGAACAAGGACCTTAGAGAAGAGGTTGACTTTGCAGACCTGAGGCAGGGAAAATTTCAAGAGCCTAGAGCATCTTTCAGTGCCAGTAAGGAAAGAAAGTGTCAGAGCAACGAAAGCCAAATGAAAAACTAAATAAAAATCAATTTTAAAAAAAATTATATGACTTCAATGTAATCATGAAAATCATCCAAGAGTCCAATGAAAAGACTTTCTACAAAATAATTAACTAGTATCCTTCAAAAGTCTCAAGGTCATGAAATAAGAAAAGGCAAGAATTGTCACATGTCATAAGAAACTAAGAAGATCTGAAAATTAAACGCAACATGGGATCCTAGATTGGATCCTGGAATAGAAAAAGGAAATTAGTGGAAAAACCGGTGAAACACAAGTCTGTAGTTTAGCTACCAGTATCATGTCAATGTCAATTTTTTAATTTTGAAAATTATACCGCAGCTAGCTTACATTGGGGAAGCTGGGTAAAAGGTCTTTGGGAACTCAACTATTTTTGCAACTTTTCTGTAAATCTAAAATTCTTGGTTTTTAAAAACTTTTAACAACGGGCTAGAGCAGTGGCTCAGCAGTTAGAGCTCTTGCCTGGCATGTGCAAGGACCTGAGTTCAAACCCCAGTACCACATATTCAACTAAGTGTCAGAGAAACAAAGGCCAGATGAAAAAATAAATAAAATTGATTTTCTCCACCTGTCTCTCCCTCTCTTAAAAAAAAAAAACTTTTAACATAAAATTTAAAATTAAACATGCATTTTTAAGTAGGAATTGTTAGTATCAGACAATAGGAAAAATAATTCAACTATTACAAAGATTCAAGTTTGTGAAAACTGAAGAAACAGGAGCAATTTCAGAACTTTACCACAAATGGAGAAGGATGGAAAATTCTTTTCAGTAAAAATGCTGGCTCTGTTTAGACATTTCCCTTTCTGTATGCTAAGCACATCCCCTGAAGAATGCAGCACTCTTTGACCACTGACTTTACATACCAAACTCTGCTAACAAGGGCTTCTCACAGCAATGCTACTGAAGTACTTCAAGTCATGTTTTTAAAAGAACACTAAAAAGTTTTTTAAGTAGGTACCAATCTAGTTGGTTTTTATATAGTCTACTAACAATCAACAAACCCAGATATTCTTCAAAGGAAAAAATATTACTATTTTAGAGAACATACACATGTGGGTATACACATATATTTTATCCAATCCATATAATTTTTACACTTTTTTCCCAGGCTTTTTACTACCGAATTGTTTGCAATAGCAAAGAGTAGGAAAAACAAATGTGTTTCATCAATGAAGATTTGAAAAGCAGTTGGACACAAGTAATCCCTTTCCCCATCCATCTTCTAAGATTCTGAAGTTCCAACGGTCTTTCTTTACTCCCATCTTCAATTTCTCTTGCTAGTAAACTCTTCTAAGCACACAAACAACCTAGTTGCTCCCATTCTCTACCCTATTCCATGACAACCTTCAGTGCTACCTCAATTATTCTTTTTCTCTTCTCCCACCACAACCATTTTTCTTGAGCAGGCTGTATTTGCTATCTCCGTTTACAACTCACATTCATTCCTGTTATTGGCCCTGCAACTCAAACTGCTTGAACCTACATCTAAAAATTTACAAATTCAGTCCTCATTCTGCTTGATCTCTCCATACCAGCTGATCCTGATAACTCGGTTCATTCTCTTATCCCTGACTGCCAGGGCTGAAGTCTTTTATGATCTCTCCTCTATCAACTACAACTCCTGATGATGCCCTTCTCTTCCAGGGCATCCTCTTCTTCTCCATTCCAGCCCCTACCAACCCATACACAGATGCTGTTTTCCTCACCTGCTCATGTTCTGATGCCATCTGCCTAGCACTTCTCCTTGAGTAGGCTCTTATCCTGCTCAGGATTTCATACCCAAGCTAGGCTGCCTCTTCACAGGCCCTGACTCTCTACACCAAGCTATTCCCACATAGAAACTCTTAAGCTTGTTTGGGTTATGATACTTGCTCCATTCCGCCTCTCCCTACAGACACCAACCTTGCTCTAGTAGCATTAGGACTAAATTGTGCAGAAAGGAAAGAGGAAAGGAAGATAAAACTTAATATAAAGTTCTAATGGTAGCTGGCAGGGAAAGTTCCTCTACTACTTCTTCAGGATTGTCTTGATTACACTTGATCATTTGTTCTCTAATTCCTTCATTGTTTGCATCTTGTTTATGAATATAATTCAGTTCCATAAAAAAACCTCATCCATGGGGCTGGAGCGGTGGCTCAGCGGTTTCAGCGCTTGCCTGGCAAGCACGAGGACCCGGGTTCAAACCCCAGCACCACGTACACAACTAAGTGTTGGAGCAACGAAGGCCATGTGAAAAACTGAATAAAGTTGTTTCTCTCTTTCTCTGTCTCTCTCACTGTCCCTCTCTCTTAAAAAAAAAAAAAAACAAAAACAACAAAAAAAAAACCTCATCCTATCATTTTTTTGCTCATTCTCACCCTAAGCACTTTTACAGCACTTAAAAAAAAAAGAACAGATTTGATTATTTGATTTCTTTTTTTACCTATTCTACCAGAAGACTCCCTGTAATAAATTTCTGTTAATAATGTAACATATATAAGACTCCTTTCTTTCTGCTTTGAACTGATCTCTAAGCTCAATCTGAGAATCATCAGTAGGGTGTCAACTGAGGTTCAATGTAAGCTGGACTTGAAAGAGGGTATTTCTCTTGGCAGGTAAAACTCTATGTGGGAAACTAGGAAGAAAAGTACTGAATGTAGTCTGGAGTTCAGGGAAGGAGTTAAGGTTGGAGATTCAAACTTATGAATATCCATGTGCAGATGACATTCACAGACATGGAAACTAACTTACCTATATTAAGAGAAAATCTGAGTCTTGTGCCTTGGGGTATTCCAACATTTAGAGGACCAAAAGTAGAAGTGAAACTGGCATGGGAAAGGGGGCAGGAAAAAAAGATCAGTGAGAACATGAGGAGGTGGCTGTGTCCTAGATGTAAACTGGAGGAAGCATTTCAAGAAGCTTAATGTATTCAAATGTGTCAAATGCTGCTAAAAGGCAAGGTGAGGACTAAGAATCTTCTAACAGATTTGGAAAGAGGGATGTTTTAGGAAACCTTGACAGAAGGGATGTTAGTACAGGCGACAGGACTCAAAAATCTGAGACAAATGAGCCAAAGAGAAATACACCAAACATGCAAGTGTGTCTTTACCCTCAGGGCCTTGACGGCTGACAGCTCATCTTATATACTTAACTCCTCCAGACCTTTCCAAGTACCTGCACATTCCCATATCATCACTGTAAAATAAGCACATTTCCCTACTGATTACTCTCTAGCCTACCTTGCTTTCTTAATAGCACTTAACAAATCTACTATTTATTTGTTTACTAGCTTATTCAACTCCATAAGAATGTGATAAGAAATATGTACAAATTCTTTTTAAGAACTTGTATAGGGGCTGGAGTGGTGGCTCAGCGGTTGGCACGCTTGCATGGCATGTGCGAGGACAGGAGTTCACACGCCAGCACCACATACACAACTAATGTCGGAGAAACAAAAGTCAGATGAGAAAATAAATAAAAAACTGATTCTCTCATCTTCTCTCTTAAAAAAAAAAAAAAAAGAACTTGTACAGTTTCTAGGCACCATTCCTAGAAAACCTACTGAATTATCTATAACCCCATTAACCACAGGGCTCTCACAATGGGAAATTTCAATATACCAACAAAAAAGTTCACAACTTTATAATCACTAGCAAATCTCCTTTACTGGTATTTTTCCTCCACAAAGTTTTCTAACATTTCATTCTGTTTCCTTGACTATAACCCTCATGAGGTTTTATTACAGAATATTTTCACATTGAACTTACTTGACAGAAAAAGAGTGCTAGTAAAATTAATGTTAATTATAATTTTTGCTTTGCTTTTTTCCATTTATTTCAATGCATCAAAATATAGGTAGGTCATCCCCAAATTTCTCAGGAGGAATGAGAATAGCAGGATATCTTAAAGTAGAGATAGCCTAGTTTAATTCCAGTATCACATGAAAGCCAAACTGATAGAGTACGTAACAGGCTTGGGGCAGGGTCCATGAGTAAATTCAGTCCTTGACTTCTAGCCTATTGTAAAGTTAGGATGTAGGTGAATAATAAAATAGATCCTAATTATTTCGAGGCACACTTTATAAACTGTTCATGTGCCATTTTACAATATATCATCTCGTTCCTGAAAATCATTAACTGTTAAGCCTCAATCTCATTTAGTGGTTCCATGTCTAGACAGGATTTTGTTTCAGAAACTCCTGGGGAGTACTGGCCTTAGTATTTCCAGGGAGGACAGAAAAATCTATGCTTGAGTTCATATTAATCATCTCTTTAATTGGTTTATAACTTGGCCGTAAACTTCTGTCATAGTTTGTATGGAAAAGATAGGAGAATTTAGGATTAAATGATAAGAGGATTAAATGATAAGAGGATTAAATGATAAAATGATTATGATAATCTTATAGCACGATTCTGGACAGTAATTAAAAGGTACCATATGGGATATATTTTGATGTACTAAATGTATCCCTCCTACTTAATTTTGTTTTGGGAAAGGGGACATGGCAGGTAGGCTATGGGTGTTTTGAGGATCTATTAAACCTACAGGCAGGCTAAAAAAAAAAAAAACCAGTGTGGCTGTGGGAGTAAAAAATAAGAGTGTTTTCAAGTGCTTCCACAGTGAAGTAACACGGCTGGTTTCTAACAAACTGATCCAGAAGTGGAGGAAATGAGGTAAACCTTACTGTTGAAAATACTTTCAGTGGGAGAAGAGCTATCAAATATTTGCTGAGTGCTTATGGTTTTAAGAACATTTCAAAGGTCAACAGAATTATTCTGAATGTCTCTACCACCTGGAGCTGAAAGACTAAGCATGTTCTTAGAACAGGTTTATGTATTGTCTACAGTGTGCTTTACACTTTTCCAAGTGTTAGAGTAAAAATGCCAGGAGCAGGATGCATACTTGTAATCCCTGACAATAGAGGCTGAGGCATAAAGATCAAAGTTCAAGGCCAATCTTGGGAACTTAGCAAGACCCTATCTCAGAAAATAAAAAGGGCTGGGAGGCTGTGGCTCAGTGGTACAGTGTTTGCATAGTACGCATGAGACCCTGAGTTCAATCCCCAGCTGGGTGTTGGTGGGGTGATAAGTAAGTAAATGACTTATTATAGAAGACAGTAAATGTTATCTTTAAGTACTTAGTCCATGATAAGGATTATGGAGAAAAATAAAGCATGAAATGGAGATAAGATGTAAGTAATTCATTTGTGTTCAAATAGGTGGCCTGTTTAAGACAAAGCAGACTGTATAATACAAGACATTTTTATAATCCATATTCCCTTTATAAATATTCCATTTTATAAAATATAGAACATAACTCTAAATTTTTGTTCGTTTTTTTTTGAGATAAGGTCTCACTGTGCTGTCCAGGCTGATCTCAAACTCCTTGGCCCAAGTCATCCTCTTGTCTCAGCCTCCTGAGTAGCTGAGAATACAGGTGTGCACCACTAGCCCAGTGATAATACACTTTTGCATATCACTTTATGTAACAGTTTCGACAAAAACACTGGTTTGGTTTTACATCTTTGTCTTTTCTTGTGGTAAACAGGTCCTTGTGCATGCTAGGCAAGTACTTAACAACTGAGCTACATCCTTGGCCCTTGTTTTGTTTTTAAAATGAAACCCAGAGGCAGGAGCAGTGGCTCAGCAGTTATAGAGCTTGCCTGGCATGGACATGGGTTCGAACCCCAGCACCAAATACACAACAAAGTGTTGGAGCAATGAAAGCCACATGAAAAACTAAATAAAATTTGATTCTATCTTTCTCTCTCTCACTGTCCCCCTCTCTTTAAAAAAATAAAAATAAAAAAATAAAATAAAATAGCTAGATAGATAAAATAAAAGGAAACCCTACTAAATTAGGAAGATTCTACCAGTGAACCAAGGATTTCAGGTGACAGTGATTTTTAACATAATTAAGTTCACTAATCATCCCACCCTAAATTCATATTATGTAACCTAAATCAAACACAAATTGATTTTTGTTATCACTAATCAAGATCTAACAATGCTTGACCTTATTTTCTTATATAACTTGAAATAGGATGACAGAAACCTAACACTCTGGAAAGAGCTCATTTGCAATTAAAAAAAAGGCATCAATTTTACAAAGTAAAACGTATGTATATAAACTACTATGTTTTACTATGCTTTGGTTGTCTAACTTTCATGTGGATAAGAAAGCTTGTAAAATGTAAATTGACAATTTCCACAAAATAAAGCTTACCTTCAGACTGGTATGAGAACGTGGTTGACTTAATTCTTGAAATTTCCATTGCTCTGATCCTGGGGTCTCGCCTCCTTTCTGAGTATCAGGTGTAAGCAATCCATCTCCAGCAGGTAATGGAAAAATTCCTAATGATATAGGGCGTTCTTTTCTATTTGGAGAAGGGAGAAAAAATTAAGAAACCATTTATTTTTTATTTATCATGAATATAAGTCATAAACCTGGGTTGTCACTACTTTGGAATCAACCCTCTTAAATAATACTGTCTGCCCATCTGAACAGGTAGACCTATCAAGAAGAAAGGAGTCTCAGAAGTTAAAGTTAGCCCCAAGAAATTAGAAAAGTGTCAAGTCAAGATAGTGTTTAGAAAATCTTATAGTTACTGATAAGATCCTTGCCCAGAAAGCAGTTGGTGGTCTGGTCTGCTATGACATCAAAAGCTGCTGAGTTTTTAATCACGCTGATTAACCAAAGGAGGATGCACAACCTCCTCCACTGGAAGTGAGCCCAACCTTTGTTCCTAGACTTCCCAAATCCTCACAATAATTCCTGAATGTTCACTGGAACTTCTTCAAGGTATGCCTTTTCTGCATAGAGGAAAAATATTATATTATTTAAATCATTGCTACCAATTAAATGGTAAAAAGAACTCAAATTTTATCCCCTCTTAAGTAGGAAAGTTTTTCCTTCCTTCTGTTTTTTTTTTTTTTTTCATTTAGGATTAGGGGCTGGAGCAGTTGCTTGGCTTGTCTGGCATGAGCAAGTACGTGAGTTCAAACCCCAGCACCACGTATACAAGGAAGTATCTGAGGAATTAAAGTCACATAAAAATTGCTTCTCTTTTTTTCTCTCTCTCCCTCACTGTCCCCTTTTTCTTAAAAAATAAATAAATAAATAAATAAATAAATAAATTTAGGATTAAACCCAGAGTCACTATACTGCTAAGCTACATCCTCAGTCCTTTTATGTTGTTTTAAATGTATATATTTTTTTCAATTTTGAAGACAGACAGAGTCTCCTGTCGATCCTCCTGCTTCAGCCTCCCAAGTAGCTGGATTACAGGCATGAGCCACCAAGCCTGAAAATAAATTCTATTTTTTTCTACAGATCACTATACAAATTTCTTTCAGGCACAGTAAAAAAAACACGGTCTTTTCTTCTCTTTTTCTTTTTCTAAACAAGGAATCCAAAAAATTCTATAAAAGAACTGTTGACTTTTCAGTGAGTTGTGGGAAAGTTCAATGAATAAGAGTTACACTTGTAAAGAATTTCAATAAGAAAGCCAGGCATCCAAGCCTGTAATCCAGTGTCTTGGGAGGCTGAGGCAGGAGGATCATGAGTTCAAAGTCAACTTCAGCAGCTTAGCAAGGCCCTAAGAAACTTAGCAAGATCCTGTCTCAAAATAAATAATGAAAAGGTTGGGGATACGGCTCAGTGGTTAAGTGTCCCTGGGTTTAATTCCTAGTGCCAAAAAAAGAAAAAGAAAAAAAAAAAAAAAAGAATTTCAAAAAGAAACACATCCTGTACTTTCCAAATGAAATGCTTTTTAGAGGGTGGAAACAGGCCTACTGATGGGTCATACTGGGTTGGTAACTCAAAAATGTGGAAATGGGAAAGAAAGAAAACACTAAAGGTTTGGTGCTTCCCAGAATCCCTACCTCTACTAGTGAGAAAGTAGGTTATAATAGAAACAATGTGGTTATAAATAAACACAGGAATCATTTCAGTTTGCTAAATAAGTCTTTTGTAAGTTTGTTTTTATACCATGAAACTTAATTTACTTTTGAAACTTGCCTTTACTTAACACAAAGGGTATGTATGCCCTTTCATTCCTATCAAAACAGATTAGTAAAACAGTCAGAATGCCTTCTTTTTATTTTTCTTTATTGCAGTACTGGAGATTGAACCCAGTACTTTACCATTGATCTACATCCCATCCCTTTTTAATCATTTTGAGACAAGGTCTCACAAAGTTACCCAGGATTGCCTCAAACTTAAGATACTCCTGCCTAGATCTCCTAAGTCACTGGGAACACAGCCACCATGCCCAGCTTCAAACAAAGGGGTCAAGAGATAACATTTTATCAATGTTATATGCACAAGGAAATACAATTTTAAAATAGTACTTTCCCCTATCAGTTATTCAGCACTTCTTTATGCTTTTCCCTATTTCATCTGGGAAAACAATTTAAATATAGGTAAAGAGCACAATAAGAAATTAGATTTTAATGCCAAATCCAAGTTTGTAACTAAAAGCTGCCAGACCAATCAAATGACAAAAAAGTCAGTTATTCTGTTTACATTATTCTCAGAAATTGGTCAGCAATAAAGTCATAAGCTAATGACATTATTTATTTATTATTCCTTAGTGGTAATATAGTACATATTGTATATGTATACATTTCCACATAACACAGAGAACTTGTTCTTTCTTGAGAAAGACTGACCCTTATTTCAAACTGTTTTTTCTGCTTCTTTGATCTTAAAATGCCCTTTCTTTCATTATATGATGGTGACAGTTGTTGATAATTTTTTTCTTCATGCACATAACTGACAAAACAAAAAGTCATCAACCTGATGTTTATCCCAATTTGAGGGAACATATTTTGAGAACAGAAAATCCCAGAGTCTAAGAGATACTAGTTGGACCTTGATTCTCTAACATACCGTGTAATGCCTTACATAAAAAGTGGGAATTTAATCAAATTAAGGCAAATTAATTTTATCATATTAATGGAAAACTCTCTGGCCCAAGATGCAAAGATAATACAGGAAGATTATACAGATTTCACGCAAATCCATCACACTGCTAACAAAGAGCAAAACAGAAGTCAGGCATTAGAATTATCTTCCTATATGAAAATCAACACATCCATTTTCATTTTCAAATACATCAAAAACTGGAAAAGTTTAAAACTGAGGGAATGAGTCTTTTCTGAATCCAATTTGTACTTTCCTACTAAATTTACAATCCAAAATATAGGAAGAATCCCCACCTCTTTAGTTTTGCTTTTATCAATCATTCAGAAACTGTTCTAGTGAACTTTTCAGAGACTGACAGCTATTAAAAGGGTCAGCAATGCTCTGGGTTACATTTTTCCAACTCTGGAAAAATAATATTATTACATATTCCTCTCCTTACTTTACTGAGAAACCATGCAACAGTTGAGGGGAGGGAACTCTGTAACCATGAAACATGTAATCACGCAAGTTCATCAGAATCTCACTTTTGAAAAGAAATCCTGGAAGGTAAACATTAGTTCTGTATTATGTTGGCATATATGCGCTCGGTAATTTATGTAAAATTTACTTCAGTAAAATTCATAGAAGAAGGGCTGGAGTGGTGGCTCGGTGGTTGCTGCACTTGCCTGGCATGTGCAAGGACCTGGGTTCGAATCCCAGTACCACATACACAACTAAATTTTGGAGAAAGTCCAGATGAAAAAAATGAATAAAACTGATTCTCTTTCTCTCTCTCTCTTTTTTTTTTAAAGAGAGGAACTGTGAGAGAGAGAGAGAGAGAGAGAATCAATTTTTATTTAGTTTCTCATGTAGCCTTCGTTGCGGAGACTCTGTTGTGACCATGGTGTTGGGGCTCCAATTCGAGGACTCCGCGAATGCCAGGCAAGTGCCATAACTGCTGAGCCACCACTCCAGACCTCTTCCCTCTCTCAAAAAAAAAAAAAAAAAATTACAGAAGAAAAGCAACCAAAGAATGAAAACATGGAAAAATACCACGTAGATTTAAACCAGCTTTTGTCACTATCTAGAAATATTACTAATAGAAACAAAGCTGATGACAGGCTGGCTGGGGGCATGGCTTCAGTCAAGACACCGAGACCAAGCCGACCAAGCCGGCTGGCTAAGGGGCAGGGCAAAGGGCAGCTTGCCCGTGAAAAGAAAAGAACAGCCAATCAAGACGCTAGGAGACAAACTCCAATGGATTGACGGATCCACCAGCCAATCTCCAAAAGACCAACCCCATTAACTCCTCCTATTTAACCAATAAAACCAGCTGCCTGGCGAAGGTCCAGTGCCATTTTCCCTGCCTGTTTCTCCTGTGGCCGTCACTGCCCATGCCCGCCCTCATTATGGCGGCATAGGTGAAATTGGCTGGAGCAATAAATCCCTATAAACATCTCTGCCTGAATTTATACCCGGATCATTATTCTTTTTCCTAATTTTTTGCTATCACCAACTATCAAAATCCTCGCTACATTCTTTTTAAAAAGTGCTTTATTTCCCTAGATCCATTTTTGAGATGGTTATTTAAATGTCAGCTCTTTTGTTTTTTTAGCATTGGGGATTGAACTCAGAGGTGCTTTATCAGTGAGTTATAGCCCCAGTTCTTTTTATTTTGAGACAGGGTCTAAGTTGCTGAGGGAAGTCTCTCTAAGTTGCCCAGGCTGGCTTTGAACATTTTTTCCCCCTTTTTCCACATTTTTTATTGGTACATTATAATTATACAAAACGATAGGATTTATTATTACATATTCACACACGCATACAACATAACAATATAATTTTGGCCTCTGAACTTTTGATCCTCCCGCCTCAGTCTCCAAGTTGCTGGGATTACAGGCATGCAACGTGACACCCAGCCAATTTTGTTACTACATGCATATAAATAATTTTACAAATATGTTTGTGAAATAATTTTGTTTATACTCATACTTAATACAACTAATCTTGTAAAAAATCTACTTCCTAGATAAAGGGCAATAAAAAGATTATATTTGTTGAATATCTATCATGTGGCAGGTAGGTACTGAGCTATATGATCTATTTATATTATCTCATTTAATCCTTACCAGAAAATAGGGATTACATTCCCAATTTTGAGAGTAGAAAAGTGATGTTCTGGGTTGTAGTAAATTGGCAGCACTGGTATTACAAGTCAGGTGTCTCAACTCCATGGCCCATATGCTTCCCTTGGAACTTCCTAGTTGGTGCTATTTACTTTCTGACAATATAACCTTAATATTGAAGATTGCTATCTTTAGTCAAATCAATAGCTCTTGTGCCTTGAAGCTTTAAAATTTAATCGGAAGGTGTTTTTAAAGATTTTTTCTCCCCATATTTTTATAGTTGTACATATTGATGGGATGTATTGTTACTAATCATAAGGTATTTTATGAATAAAACAGGTGGAGTTTTAACATTTCTGCTAAAAATGGGAAATATAAGTAATTGTGATATTAGTTTATCACATATCTTGCAACTATAATTTAAAAATAATAATCTCTCTCAGTTTTTAAAACCACCTAATAAAGTAAGTACCATCAAAGGAGGAAACTTAGGCATGCAGAATTTTAGCAAATTGTCAAAGGTCCAAGGACTGTTCACATGAGATAGAATAATGTGTACTCAGGCAGTGCAACTCCAAAGCCTCATAGTACTGCTTTCTCAAATGGAACCTAAGCCTAAGACAGCTCTTCACATCAGCCTTATTTTAATATTCTAATTTTCTTGAGTCCTGGTAGTTTTAATTTCCTCAAAATCTAAATATACATATACATATATATAAATCTTTTATGTACTAATATACACGAGTAATGATTGTTCTTGGTTTTTACAAATCAGGACAGAAAATAAATGACCCTGTATCAAGTATTAGGCCACAAATGAAATCTAATTTCTGGGCCTTAAACTAAAATTGAATATGAATTGGCCTGTGAATAAAAAGGAACACTGACGGAGCTAACTACTTTAATTCTTCTTAATTTGTCTAAATTACAATTAAGATTATTTTTAATAACCATTTAAATAATACACAAAAACTATACACTGAACTTTCACTTAAAACCATGTGCAAAGCATAAATTTGAGCAAATTAGATCCTTAGCAATTTGATGAGTTAAAAAACAAAAGAAACCATAAACCTCTAAAATGTAGAAGATGGCTCTTTCAGGCTGCAAGTAGAGTGAGCTGCAGCAAAGCTACAGAGATTAATGACTACCCCCACAAGCAGGCAGGATTTGTCTCCCAGGACTACAAAGAAAAGAAAGGGCGACATCCGACAAAACAATAGTGAATAGGCTTTGTAAAGCTTTCACAACTTTGATGTGTAAATAATGGGGGAAATGCATTCACTGCCCTAAAAACTTGGAATCTTTTTACTTTAAAAAATACATATTTTTATGCAGGAAAGAGCTGGTTATTAAAAATTGTAAAGCTGATACTTAAACCTCATCAGTCAAAGGATAACTGGAATGAAATAAACTATGGCCTGTAATTGTTTGCAATACCCGGTATAAAAGATATTTGCCCCTATATACTCAGAAGCTAAACCGAGAGATTGTATAAACTTGGACCCAGTGCTCTTCTCTTGCTCTCCCTTTACTCTGAACATTCTGCTTAAAACAAGACCACACTGACCTAGTACTTGTGTATAAGTATAGTATGAAAATCCTTTCCTTTGGTCCATAGTTTCCAAACAAAACACCATTCCTAAGTGGTGATCTATAAATTACTATAAATAAGAATAGACAACCTAGCTTCAGGCCATTTTCCATTGTTTCTATCGGCAAAAGAAATGGTTACAAAGCAGACCAGAGGAGCTAAAATTTAAGAAAAATCAGGTAGGCAGGGGCTTCTATGAGACTGGAGTACCTGAGTATCCTTGGCAGGTTCTGCGTCAGAGC
Source organism: Aplodontia rufa (assembly GCA_004027875.1). Taxonomy (NCBI): domain Eukaryota; kingdom Metazoa; phylum Chordata; class Mammalia; order Rodentia; family Aplodontiidae; genus Aplodontia; species Aplodontia rufa. The sequence goes on along the minus strand of PVKS010018688.1, from coordinate 4,093 downwards.
TGGCACACCGGTAGAAATAGAAAAGTGCACAAGCAGCAAAACAGAGAGAGACACTAAGATAGCCGAATTAATGACCACCGCCCCGCCAACGAAGCCAAACACAAACAGCAGCATGCATCCAGGACTCATGGCGATGTGCTGGCATGGTGAAACACCCGAACCAGGAGGCCTACACGGGGGCCAAATGGGTATCTTTGTAGTGAGGTTCTGTCATTCAGCTGCTGCCACAAAAACAATGCCATCAGCAGCAGCTTTCCACTCCGTCCTGCAGCGGCTCCCAAGTGATGACGTCATTCTGCTCTCCCCACCTAATAACCATAGAGCTGCTGCTCCTAGCATTTATGCAGCAACCCAGAGCGTCAGTCATCCTATTAACTATTCTTCTTCTCCACCAGAGTCCTAGCTTAGCTCATTGGATACAAAGCCCAGAGATCTACATAATGTATTCACACTCCTACATCAAACAGATGGCTAGCTAACCCCTTCAAACATGTCTCTAACAAAAGGTTCAATTTTACTGGAGAGATTAAAAATTTCAGCATTCTCACAAGTTAAAAAATTTTAGACCCTGTATAATCTCCACCAAGAATCAAAACAAATTAAAAAACCTCAATATGCTACTTATAGTGGCATGGCTCATAATTTATCTTTTTAATAGTGAAAGCTGTTTCTATTTTTCCATGTTATTCTCTCCTATAGCATTCCAACCATGGTGGAGAACTTTTTGAATCAGCCTAACTATTGTTCCAGGATTAGAGAACAGAAGAAAACAATCAATCAGAGAGATTATTTATGTCATTTTTTTCCTTAAGGCAGAAGGTGTTAACAAAGCTTACCTAATTCTACTGTGAGCTGCACACTCTAGTTGATCACCCCCTGAGAGCTGATGAAGTTTTGTTTTTTCTAAGTGTTCCATGTAATTATGGATCATCTATTTGAAGAAAGAAAAAAAACACAAAATTTAAGACCAATACCTGGAAATAAAAGCATAGTATCATAACAAGGAAAACATTTTTGTGTAAATTTCTTATTTATCAGGTTACTCAATTCCACATAAAATAAAATTAAGGAATGAAATTTTTTCATGGCAAAGGAATATGCTAAGAACCATATTTAAGATGCTAGTGTCCATAAAAGTAGTCAATATCTTGCTTAACCTAGAGAAAGAACTTTTTAAATAACAAGTGATAATATGAAATGAAATAGTATTGATATAATACAAGTTAGTATGTAGCTATTGGGAGGACGTGATAAGAAACTGCTGATTAAAAATAGATGGTATTTGAGAAACCTATTCACTAAAATGGTAAACCAACAACAAAAAAACTTCTTCAAGAAACTTGAGAAGAAACCATATCCGTATGCACTGATCTCTCCCACATTAAAAGCAATTAACAGTAAAGTTCACTTTCCATTTAGTTAAGTAATTTAATTTAATATAAAAATATTTATTTCTGATTTGTGTAGGTTTAGTTGAAAAAAAGCTAAAAAATATTTCCCTATTTGTTAATTAACTGGCCTCATTACTAAACATAATCATCTATAATAATAGCTACAAATGAAAAAATCAGAACACTTGAGTTTTAGTTAAGGAACCATATAATAGAAAAGCTGAATATGAAAGTGAAAACTTTAAGAACATAAAATACACAAATTGTGGCTGGGGGGCTAGAGTGGTGCTCAGCAGTTACAACTCTTGATTGGCATGTGCAAGGACCTAGGAGGGAACCCCACCACCATGTACACAAACGAAGTATCAGAGCAACAAAGGCCACAAGAAAAGCTAAATAAAATTGATTCTCTCTCTGAAAAAAAGAAGAAAAAATGGGGCTGGGATGTAGCTTAATGGCAGAGTGCTTGCCCAGCATGTGCCAAGCCCTGGGTTCAACCCCTAGTGCTTCGAAAAACAACTGCCAAAAAAAAAAAGTACAGGGGTGTACATGCCTATAATCCCAGGCTGAGGTAGGAAGATCCCAAGTTTAAAGCTGGCCTCAGCAATCTGGCTAGGCCCTGTGCAACTTTTATTGTCTCAAAATAAAATATAAAAAGGGTTGGGGATGTGGCTCAGTGGTTAAGTGTCCCTGGGTTCAATCTCTTATACAAAAAAAAAATATAAACTGTTAAGAAATTCTAAGATCCTATTTAATTCTTGATAATCTATACTTTCACTTTTCAGGATACTAAATCTTAAATTAAGACATGAAAAATGGCAAGACATTTCAATAATTAGGGCTGGAGCAACGGCTCAGCAGTTGGAGCGCTTGCCTGGTATGCACAAGGACCTGGGTTTGAACCCGGGCACCACAAACACAACTCAGTGTCAGACAAACAAAGGCCAGAAGAAAAAATAAATTCTCTTTCTTCTACTTAAAAAAACAGAAAATAACCCCCACCCCACCGAAATTTCAACCATTTATTTTATTATGAAAATTTTGCTTGGCATGTATAAAAATTTTTAAATATGCTAATTTTAAAGTGTTAATTATTATCAAATAAGATGAAGAACTCGGATGTGTGAAATAAAACAAGTAATTTTATTAAAGCAAACATAATCAGCTGGGTGTGGTGGCGCACACCTATAATCCCAGCTGCTCAGGAGGGTGAGGCGGGAGGATTGTGAGTTCAAAGCCAATCTCAGCAACATAGCAAGACCCTGCCTCAAAATAAAAAATAAAAATGGGCTGGGGATGTGGCTTAGTGGTTAAGCACCTCTGGGTTCAATCCCTGGTATCCAAAAAAAGAGAATAAATCAGAATGTTCCTCAATTAAGACTAGTCTAAACAAAAAGTAACATCATTAAAGAAAAATGGACATAAAATCACATAGATAGGGTATGTGAAAAATTTTTAACCTTAAATTTACATAATTTTTATTTTAAACTTATAGATTTTCTCTTTACTCCCATTTTAAGAACAATTTTGCAGAAACAGAGCTATTGTGTTTGTGTCAACAAGTCAGAAATAATGAACTGTTTTCTTCTTTTATCAGGAAGAACTTTCAGGAAAAAATTCTACCCCAAATTTTAGATTTTAGATTGATTCTCTAATGCCTTAAATGTTTAGATAAAGATTTAATTTAGAAAATGCTGAATTCTAAGTTTTCTTCAACAACGGATTAATTACAAAGATGACAGTTTGACATTCCAAAATGGTCCAAATAATGAAATTATTAATCCAAAAAAATTAGCACTTAATAAGAAAGAGTAACAACAAAATGGTGGCTATCATTTATTAAACACCAATTACATGTCAAGCCGGTACATTTACATCCATTTTCATTTAATCCTCATAATATCACAATTTTATAAACTCCCGCTATGAATTAAGGCAACTTGCCCAAGTTGATAAGCTGGCTAGTGATTAACTGTTGTCATTAGCTTTAAGAACAGATCTTAGAAACAAAAAAAAAATTTTTTTTTAATTTAAAAAAAATAAAAAAAAAAGAAAGAACAGATCTTAGATCTGTCTGACTCAGTCATCTGGGCAGTTAAACACAGGATTCATGCTGTGTCTGCCCTTTTAGTTAATTCTTTCAGCAGGCAATGAGCCCATTGTTCTTTTTTCCTCACACCCACAAGAAAACCCCACACCATAAAGCGTTTCCTGACGTCTAAAATAAAAATGTACTCTATTCTATAAATGCTCAAAAAAGTAGAAAAAATGAACTATACATAAAAATTTAAACAGTGCTTCACAGTACAGCCCTGTTTTAAAAAATTAATTAAAAGAGACGCCGAGCTGGGAAAAGGGAGGCAGGAGAGGCTGAGGCAGAGCCGGAGCCCGAGCCCGAGCCCGAGCCAGGCGCCGAAGCCGAGCGCAGACCGGCCCGGCGAGTCCTCCCGCGCCCCGCGCCGGGGAGGACAGGCAGCGACTTCTCGCCCGCGTCCCCGACAGCCGGACTCCGGACTGGCCTGCTAGTGGGAGCCCCAGCGCGGTTCCCGAGGCAGGCGTTGCCCAGCCTCCGACGAAGGCTGGTCTTTTGGAAGGCGCCTTCAACAGCAGGACCAGGCGGGCCACCATGACTGAGAACTCCACGTCCACTCCTGCGGCCAAACCCAAGCGGGCCAAGGCCTCCAGGAAGTCCACAGACCACC